>CM019181.2:13829597-14042657 GCA_009739505.2 Apolygus lucorum | reverse complement strand
TTTACCATCAAACTTGATGAAATTGCTGGAGGAAGAAGAAGACATACGCAGCCATGAAGAAGATACGCAGCCACACCTGCAGGTCCACCGCACCCGCCTCGTTATTGAGGCAATGGTGGAGGCGTGGGTGCGGGAGGCCTTGCTCTGTAATGGTGAATTTTCAACACAGCGATGGCCAAGAGAGCTTTGATTAAGAATTTAAATTCGCCACTACAATATCCCCGCACTTATACTAGGAGTATCCAAACTTTACTTACCGTGATTTTCTACGAGTAGCGGAACGAGTCAGCAGGAACCGACGAGGATGGCGTTGACTAGGTATCCCTTCGGGGATTACCGAAAATGCCTATCTTTGTCCAACTTGAGATTTAGTAAGTATTTTTCCTCTACAACCTTCTTTACTTTTCTCGTTATTGTGTAATAATTTGTACCTCTATGTTTACTAACTTTTCTTTCTGTTTCAGGTTCTTCGAGATTTTCAGCAAGCCTAAGGTAAGTACTTTCAAGTTGATTTCTACGTTAATGACTCTACTCTGGTTCTCACTACGATTCTCAAGGTAAGTATTCTCAGGTAAGTATTTACTGTAACTCTACTTTGCACCAGGAAATTGATCGGGAACGTACCAATAATAACCACAGTTTAAGCAACAAAAGGGAATCCTGTTTAATAATCCAGGTAAGTATTTCAATCTTATAAAACAAAATAATTAAGGAACAATTTACTTGGGACTAAGATACCCTTAACCTTATTTAATTATTGACTCGAATTACTGAGGGCCCTGATGGGGATAACCTCCTAATTAGTGAACCACGTGTGTTTCGGAACATAGACAATAGGAACATGAACATGAGCACGTGGTGTTCCGTAGCATTAACTTGAACACGTGGTGTTTCGGAACATGAGAGTACAAAAATCAAGGGAAGCTAAATTACCTAGGAGGAACTTTGAAAAGGAGAATTTACAAAAGGTTTTAGATTTACCAGTACTGGTTTTGATAGAGAGATCCGATGTTCTTGGTCCTTTGGAATGCAGGGGTCGCCGTTGGTTGGGTCAAGACTTCAGGAGGGCGTATCGTTCACCGAATGTTCTTGGAGGTTCAACTTCTGGCTATCAAATGTTCGATCGATTGATTCTAAGAGTTCAAAATGTTAGGGTCACACAGACTCCTCCACACAGATTTTACCACACAGATTTCCACACAGATTCCACACAGATTTCCACACAGACTTGTTGTTGAGTGCTCTAACCAGACGCGACTGAGGGTGGTGGTCGCGTCGCTCCCCTTAGCTGCGCCCCGCGCCCTCCCTCTCACGTGACCTCCCCTCACCTCCTCACTTCGCCGTACCAGTCCGTCCTGTGCTGCTTCCTAGCGGGGCGCCTGCAACCTCCACTTCCATGCCCTCCGTCTCGTATGGAAGGCCCCTTTTTAGTCTTAACTTCGGGATGGGTGGAGGCGGCAACTCTTGTGACGGCCCGTCACATTCCTCCCTTCTCTGAAGGCCGATGTCCTCATCGGCTTTACGTCGTCCTCCGGGGGTCACTGGTGGCAACGGCAGTGGAAGTTCCGGTCTTGACTCGACCAAGGCGCACTCATATACGCCAGCGGCGGCATCCCGTACATTCGGCTGGGCGCGTCTTCCGATGTTCCTTCAGCTTACATGGCATCGGGTGGTCTGGGTGGCCCATTGGGAACTTCCGACATTTTGCGATGAGACGGTTCCAAATGTTTTACAGCTTTGACATCTAAAGCCTGTAATGACCCGTTCCGGTTTCCCACAGATTGGACAGTCCGCGAGGAGTATTTTTCGGCGTTGCTGCTGCTGGCGTTGCTTCGTCGTTCTTCTGCGACAGTGGAGAGAAAGAAGGAGCCATCTCACTTTCAGCGTCGGCGTACCCCTTGCCCGTGTCTCTGCAATCCATCTCCGACTCAGATTGCTCCGGTGTCGTAACGGCGGCATGTGTCGGCGGCAGCTGCGCGATAAAGTGAGACTCGTCGAGGTCTCCAGTCTCGTTCCCATCGTCCTCCGTACTCAGTCTGTCCTGCAAGGCTTGCACCTGGTACCTCAACATAGCTACATCTCGTACTACTGTCTGTGAATGGGGGTCCGGTGGTGGTGGCGCTATGGTCCTTAGACAACTAGCCAGTTGTGTCAAGCAGCTGGTAACGATCGCCAATTGTCGCGGTCTTCCCTCCATTGATTTTGCGGCTTCCCCGATGGTGACCATGAGGTCTATGGTCTGGCGGTGTTCTTCCATCCAGTCTCCTACTTGCCCTATTTGTTCCTCTTGGCCTGGCGAAGCCATGGCAGCCTAACCTGGTTCCTCCTTCTGAAACAGAACATGGCCGTAGTCACCACCTTGGTCATATACTGGTTAAACTCTCCCTCTCTCCTCCCTTCTCAGATTGTTCCCTGGCCCACCCGGAAATCCTCGGCTGGGTTCATCACCCAGAGTATGGCGGTCACCGTCCGAACCCGGATATTCCCCCTCTACTCGGCCCGAAACGGCCCAACCACCATCGCGGCTCCCCTCTCCCCGGCATGGATCACAGGTACTCAGTCAACTCTCCCAGGTAAGTTTACTTTTTCTTTATTATTTAAAAAACAACATTTATTTTTAATAACTCAAACAAATTTTTCTATTTACAGGTAAAATTCACAGCTTTGGACCTACACCGACTGGCGATGCACTGGCGCGCAGGTCACTTGTGGTTCTCGTTGCGGGTCGTGTCCAGGTTTGCCCGGCCGGATCGAGACCCCGGGTTCGCTGGGTTCAGCTTCGGCTTGACTCGCCACCCCGACCCCGTTTCAATCCCCCGCCCCTGGTCGCATGGTGGCTTCCGGATCCGCTTCGAGAAGCGTCCCCTCGTCTTCCCAGTCCATCCGCTCCGGTTGGTCCTGCGTCCTTATCCTCTGACTTGCTTCGTTCGCAGCTGTCAGTCTCTCAGTTACAGTGTCGAGGGTCGTGCCCTCATCCGGGTATCGCCAGGGAATGCAGGTTTCATCCTGCTCCGGTGGTAACGCGTTGCCGTGCTCAGCGAGTTTCCGGCCCCACCATCGGTGTCCGTGGCGTACCCCTCCCCAGTCTGGGGCCCCCTCCAAAATCCTTTGTCTCTGTCCGGCGGGACCGCCGCCCGACTCTCGTATACCCTCCGCCCACTCCAGGGCCGCAAACGGCGCCGTCGTTGGCCAATCAGCCGTCCGCGCGAGAGCCAGAGTCGCCGCAATGTTTCCGCCCACCGGCGAACGACGATCCATGGGACTGTGCCGGTCCCAACCCCTGTCGTGTCGTTCTCCCAACCGCCCCACCGGTTGACGTCCCGCAGGTCGGGTTTCCCTCGACGTGCTGTAGTCTATGGGATACAGGGCTCAACGGCCTGGTCCCCCGGTTGCACTGCTTCATCATTGGTGCGGCGAAACCCGCAAGACGTGTGCATCACTCTCCGGCCCACTGGACGGACGGTGGTCCGTCTCTCGACGTTCTCGAGGTGGGCCCTGTTCGGGGTCCACCGAATGTGCCGTCGGGCAGTGCCCCGCCTGCTGCGGTTCCTCGGGATCCGCGTCGTCGGCCCGTTCCTCGACCGGAAGGCACTCCTGGTTGTCCTCTTGAATGGGTCCCTCGCCCTCAACGGGGCGTTCGTCTACCGGTGTCTCTGGGGTCCCCAAGGGAACCTCTCTCCGGTTCTTGTGTCGATCGTCGCTGGTCTTCGTTGTTTCCTCCTCCTTTCCTCCTCCAGGCTCCCCGCCCGCCGTCGGTCGTTGACAACCGTTCAAGGCTCTTCAGGGTGTCGGGGTCCTGGATCATTGTCCCGACAATTAAGCTTTCCCCGTTTCCGGGGTGATCCATCATTACTCGCCCGTGTGTCGGTCCGAATGCGAATTGGGAACTTCTGGAGAAGGTCCAGCCCCAACAAATTCAGGCCGGAATCTGGTTTGTCGAAAATGAAGAATTCGTGGGTAGCTCGTACCGGTCCAATTTCCACCGAGACTCTCTGCTTCCCACGGAGCAACAGCCGTTGTCCGTCAGCCCCCCACATTCGGCGGAGGTGGGCTGGAGTCTCACACCGGGGATGGGTTCCGACAACGCTGATACCGCGGCGCCGGTATCCAGCACACCATCCTGCAGTCCATGCCCGCCAACTTCACTGGAACCAGAATCGTTGGTCTAGTGGCGGACATCACCGTTGTCTGGAACGCGACCAGCTCATCACCTCTCGCGTCCTCCTCTTGTACGTCGGGTATTGGGGCGCAAATCGCCGCTGCAGGTGCCGAGGTCATCGCTTCGGTAGGGAGCGTTTGCCCATCACCCTCTTCATCGTGAGGCATTCGGCCTCAACATGCCCCCAAATACCGCAGAAATCACAGTAGTCGTCCGCAGACGGGTCCACGAGGGCAATCCACCGGGTAGTGGTTCATGTCGCCGCAGTAATAGCAGGGCAACCGCGGCTTCGATGTAGGTAGGCTTCGAAATGGGGGCCTCCTTGGTGGTCCTCCTCCCTGCGTCGGGCCTCTCGGCAACGCTCGGCTTCCATTTGGAGTGCCCGGTTCGGACACCTGGCTGCGAATGCCCCCGCCTCTCCACATCCGTAGCATTCCTGGGCTCCTGTTTAGAATCCCGGCCACGTCCCTCTGAGTTCCGGTTCACGGTCTTCCCGGTCGGTCTCCTTCCTCCCACTCCTCGGCCTTCTCGACCGCTTCCTCTAGCGTTTCGAGGGTCCCCCCCCTCAGGAACAGGCTAATCTCCTTATCCACCCCTCGGATGAATGCTCGTAGCGTCTTTTGACGTATCCACTCCGGTCGCTGCTCCAGAGGAAGGTTTTCCTCCGCCTCGACCGCGCACGTCGCCAGCGTCATCAACGTTCCGCGTACTTCCGAAGGGGCTCCCCCGCTTGTCTCTTGGTGGTCCATAGTTTGATGTTCGCCTTTCGGGATTGTCCTTCCCGTACCACCGAAGGATTCGGGCTTTTCAGACGGTCGTATGGCTCCTCGCCCGTGGCTTCCGCCAAGAACCCCGCGTAACACCTCCCTTAGTCGTGCTCTCAGGAACTGAACTTTTTGTGCCTGGGATAGGGTGGTGGTGGCCTGCTCCACCTCGGAGAAGAACTGTTGCGGCCGAAATGCATCCTGTTTCGTCGGGATTCCATATGTCCACTTCCCTTCATGAATAGTGACCTCGGAAGTCCGGCACCCTGCTTCTTCGGGTTTTGGGACTCCCTTTTGTGAGGCAAAGAAGTTTCCCATGTGCGCCATTGCAGCGGTAACTGCCTCCATCATCTCGAACGAAATCGTGGTAGCGTCTCCTCCCTCGGCCATGGTAGACGATTTTCAATGGATGTGAATCACAAGAAAGTTATTTAGATATATACAAAAAAATAATTCACTTGTCACAGGTCGGTATTTGCGAAACGTTGTTTTCGTTATTGGTCTGGGGTATGCAATTGTGCGAGAACGAATGTTTCGTAACAGTTCACGGACCCGGAACGATGGCTCCGAACCGATACGAAGACCTGGGGCGGGGCTGTTCCGACCCAGGACAAGTTTCTGTACTGTCCGAGTTTCGGTAACAGTTCGGTTCGAGTCGTTCCTTTGACTCAGGAACGGCGGTTCTCGTAACGTGTTAACGCTCCGAAACCCGCTGACTCGAAACTGGTGCTACGGATCGCTGACCCGAAACCCCGGCGACCCGCCCGAGAGTTGTTCTGAAACGGTTTGGTCCAGAACTTCCGGAACCTACGAGAAGATCGACCCGGATCGTCCGAACAGTGAGGACCCGGAACGCGACGGTTCGCCCAAAGTTTCGTGGGAGAATGCCGCGGGAACAATCTGATTTCTCGCTCGCTCACTCACACTCTGTTGCTTACTCTCTCTCACGGTTGGTTTTATGTCTACGGCCGTGTCCTTGTTTTTTACAGAAAAACAACGTCCTAGGCTCGTAATTTTCTCTCAATATATACAAACAACAAATGAAATATTTATGCAATGTGGATTTGAGTCATAGAAATTATATTCCTATAGTACTTCGATCAATCTCCTGGGCGGTCCTCTACTAGTTAAGTGCAGGGCGAACTGAAGTTCGTGATAGTCGAAACTTATCAAATCACACCGCGTGCCACCAAATTGTAATGGTGTTTTCAACACAACGATGGCCAAGAGAGCTTTGATTAAGAATTTAAATTCGCCACTACAATATCCCCGCACTTATACTAGGAGTATCCAAACTTTACTTACCGTGATTTTCTACGAGTAGCGGAACGAGTCAGCAGGAACCGACGAGGATGGCGTTGACTAGGTATCCCTTCGGGGATTACCGAAATATGCCTATCTTTGTCCAACTTGAGATTTTAGTAAGTATTTTTCCTCTACAACCTTCTTTACTTTTCTCGTTATTGTGTAATAATTTGTACCTCTATGTTTACTAACTTTTCTTTCTGTTTCAGGTTCTTCGAGAATTTTCAGCAAGCCTAAGGTAGTACTTTCAAGTTGATTTCTCTTACGTTAATGACTCTACTCTGGTTCTCACTACGATTCTCAAGGTAAGTATTCTCAGGTAAGTATTTACTGTAACTCTACTTTGCACCAGGAAATTGATCGGGAACGTACCAATAATAACCACAGTTTAAGCAACAAAAGGGAATCCTGTTAATAATCCAGGTAAGTATTTCAATCTTATAAAACAAAATAATTAAAGGAACAATTACTTGGGACTAAGATACCCTTAACCTTATTTAATTATTGACTCGAATTACTGAGGGCCCTGATGGGGATAACCTCCTAATTAGTGAACCACGTGGTGTTTCGGAACATAGACAATAGGAACATGAACATGAGCACGTGGTGTTCCGTACATTAACTTGAACACGTGGTGTTTCGGAACATGAGAGTACAAAATCAAAGGGAAGCTAATTACCTAGGAGGAACGTTTGAAAGGAGAATTTACAAAAGTTTTTAGATTTACCAGTACTGGTTTTGATAGAGAGATCCGATGTTCTTGGTCCTTTGGAATGCAGGGGTCGGCCGTTGTTGGGTCAAGACTTCAGGAGGGCGTATCGTTCACCGAATGTTCTTGGAGGTTCAACTTCTGGCTATCAAATGTTCGATCGATTGATTCTAAGAGTTCAAAATGTTAGGGTCACACAGACTCCTCCACACAGATTTTACCACACAGATTTCCACACAGATTCCACACAGATTTCCCACACAGACTTTTGTTGAGTGCTCTAACCAGACGCGACTGAGGGTGGTGGTCGCGTCGCTCCCTTAGCTGCGCCCCTCCCTCTCACGTGACCTCCCCACTCCCTCACTTCGCCGTACCAGTCCGTCCTGTGCTGCTTCCTAGCGGGGCGCCTGCAACCTCCACTTCCATGCCCTCCGTCTCGTATGGAAGGCCCCTTTTAGTCTTAACTTCGGGATGGGTGGAGGCGGCAACTCTTGTGACGGCCCGTCACAGCTCCACTTGGGAGCGCCTCCCCAGCAAGCCAAATAAATAGAAAAAAAACTAATTGAAAAAAAATTTAAGAAAATCTAATAAAAAAGTTTAATAAATGTGAAAAAGTTTAACGAAAACATTAAAAGAAAAAGTTTAATAAAATAAATATTGAAAAAAAAGATTTTTTTTTGTTAATTAAAAATTGAGAAAAAAAGCAAAAGAAGTCATGACGAAAAAAGAAAAAAAGAACAAATAAAATCCAGCGGAGGGTTTTCACCCCGCACCGAACGTACCACCAGTACACCTCGCAGCACCGATGGCACGCGTCAAGCACGGTTTCCCCCGCTGAGGGTCGACTAGGTTTTATTTAATGATTATATTTTTGTATACTACCCCACCCTCCACTACCTTTCCTGCCACCCGCAAACATTTTACATGCCTTCACAAATTTTTAACCAGACGGGGTGTGTAGCAGCTCACTTAGGATCTGCTCCTTGGAAACGAGCCAGAGGAGGTGCCAAACGCCCACACACCTTCTGACGGAAGAGAGAGGACGTTGATTTCCCTTGGAGTCTTTCTCTACTACTTAATTACTCTCCTCATTTTCTTGCGGTTTCCTTTGACACCCCAAACCCTTCTTAATTTCCTCACGGACCTACATCTGATTAAAGATTAATCAATATAAAACACCACTCCGATTTGTCATTGACTACACCCTATCCCTAATATTATATATGTGTAGATACTTCTTTAACTAAATAACATTGCTATGTAAGTAGGGTGGAAATACGAGTTAGAACTCTCTGTTAGGATATTTTGAACTCTATGTTAAATATCATCTTGCAGAATGAGGAATTTCACCGATTTCTGTTTGCATTTTTCCTGAATAGTTAATGGTGTGGGATAGATGAAAATCGGGCTGATTTCGGAAAATAAGTCTCCTGTTATTTTTGGGAGACAATCAAATTTTTAATTTCAAAACTAACCGGGAAACAGACGTGCAGCGGGAACGCTCGCTGATTGGGCTGTTCGGATGGCCGTCTCCTCCCAGTGTTGCCCATTGGGACGACGAAATTGTGTTTTCTAAAGAGAAAAGTTATCAAACAAAAACATAGGAAACCTAATTTTTCTCATCTCGCTTTTTCTATTTTTTTTTCTTCAGTTTTTCGATTTCGAACTTTACTGTTTCATGAAATTTTTGCATCTGGGACTATGGATTTCTCGATCTCAGCGCTTCAAGCAGCCATAAATGAACTATTCCAGCATGACGTCATTTTCCCGGTTTTTTTAAACATTCGTATTTTCTACACTACGTGTTTTGTTATTCGTAAATTAGGAAGTTCGGGCTGAAAGTTTGCCTAGGGGGTTTTTCGAGGTGCTAAATCCGATTTTGGGGTCAAAAATAGGAAATTCCGACATGGTGAAATTCCTCATTATGGAAAACGATCGATGAACGTTCGACAAAAAATAAAATCACAAATCACTTGACATTCCATCAGGTATATAAGAGAAATCAGTACTTTGTTTTGGAAGAGGTTAATTCATGATACACAGCTAAATATGTAGAAAATAGAGGAAAAAGTAAATCTACGGACAAAATTTGTCCTCATACTGCAAACCTGATTTTGAAAACTGGTCTTCTATGCCTCCTATGGCTTCAAATAATGAGAAAAAGAGAATTTAAACTATCAGGAATATCAAGAGAAGTTAGTACTATTTTTGGAAGAGGTTCCACAGCTAAATATGCCCGAAGAAGAGTAGGTAAATTGTTGATGAGTCATCTACAGACTTTTATTTAGAAGACTGGTCTTCTTTGCCTAGTACGGCTTCAACTAATGAGAAAAAGAGAATTTAAACCATCAGGTATATTAAGAGAAGTCAGTACTTTGTTTTTGGAAGAGGTTAATTCATGATACACAGCTAAATATGTAGAAAATAGAGGAAAAAGTAAATCTACGGACAAAATTTGTCCTCATACAGCAAACCTGATTTTGAAAACTGGTCTTCTATGCCTCCTATGGCTTTTAATAATGAGAAAAAGAGAATTTAAACCAGCAGGAATATCAAGAGAAGTTAGTACTATGTTTTGGAAGAGGTTCCACAGCTAAATATGCCCGAAGAAGAGTAGGTAAATTGTTGATGAGTCATCTACAGACTTTTATTTAGAAGACTGGTCTTCTTTGCCTAGTACGGCTTCAACTAATGAGAAAAAGAGAATTTAAACCATCAGGTATATTAGAGAAGTCAGTACTTTGTTTGGAAGAGGTTAATTCATGATACACAGCTAATATGTAGAAAATAGAGGAAAAAGTAAATCTACGGACAAAATTTGTCCTCATACTGCAAACCTGAATTTGAAAACTGGTCTTCTATGCCTCCTATGGCTTCAAATAATGAGAAAAAGAATTTAAACTATAGGAATATCAAGAGGAGTTAGTACTATGTTTGGAAGAAGTTACACAGCTAAATATCCCGAAGAAGAGTAGGTAAATTGTTGATGAGTCATCTACAGACTTTTATTTAGAAGACTGGTCTTCTTTGCCTAGTACGGCTTCAACTAATGAGAAAAAGAGAATTTAAACCATCAGGTATATTAAGAGAAGTCAGTACTTTGTTTTGGAAGAGGTTAATTCATGATACACAGCTAAATATGTAGAAATAGAGGAAAAGTAAATCTACGGACAAAATTTGTCCTCATACTGCAAACCTGATTTTGAAAAACTGGTCTTCTATGCCTCCTATGGCTTCAAATAATGAGAAAAAGAGAATTTAAACTATCAGGAATATCAAGAGAAGTTAGTACTATGTTTTGGGAAGAGGTTCACAGCTAAATATGCCCGAAGAAGAGTAGGTAAATTGTTGATGAGTCATCTACAGACTTTATTTAGAAGACTGGTCTTCTTTGCCTAGTACGGCTTCAACTAATGAGAAAAAAGAATTTAAACCATCAGGTATATTAAGAGAAGTCAGTACTTTGTTTGGAAGAGGTTAATTCATGATACACAGCTAAATATGTAGAAAATAGAGTAAAAAGTAAATCTACGGACAAATTTGTCCTCATACTGCAAACCTGATTTTGAAACTGGTCTTCTATGCCTCCTATGGCTTCAAATAATGAGAAAAAGAGAATTTAAACTATCAGGAATATCAAGAGAAGTTAGTACTATGTTTTGGAAGAAGTTACACAGCTTAATATGCCCGAAGAAGAGTAGGTAAATTGTTGATGAGTCATCTACAGACTTTTATTTAGAAGACTGGTCTTCTCTGCCTAGTACGGCTTCAACTAATGAAAAAAGAGAATTTAAACCATCAGGTATATTAAGAAGTCAGTACTTTGGTTTGGAAGAGGTTATTCATGATACACAGCTAAATATGTAGAAAATAGAGGAAAAAGTAAATCTACGGACAAAATTTGTCCTCATACTGCAAACCTGATTTTGAAAACTGGTCTTCTATGCCTCCTATGGCTTCAAATAATGAGAAAAAGAGAATTTAAACTATCAGGAATATCAAGAGAAGTTAGTACTATGTTTTGGAAGAAGTTACACAGCTAAATATGCCCGAAGAAGAGTAGGTAAATTGTTGATGAGTCATCTACAGACTTTTATTTAGAGACTGGTCTTCTTTGCCTAGTACGGCTTCAACTAATGAGAAAAAGATAATTTAAACCATCAGGTATATTAGAGAAGTCAGTACTTTGTTTTGGAAGAGGTTAATTCATGATACACACACAGCTAAATATGCACAAATGGAGGAAAAAGTAAATCTACGGACAAAAATTTGTCCTCATACTGCAAACCTGATTTTGAAAACTGGTCTTCTAATGCCTCCTATGGCTTCAAAATAATGAGAAAAGAGAATTAAACTATCAGGAATATCAAGAGGAGTTAGTACTATGTTTTGGAAGAAGTTACACAGCTAAATATGCCCGAAGAAGAGTAGGTAAATTGTTGATGAGTCATCTACAGACTTTTATTTAGAAGACTGGTCTTCTTTGCCTAGTACGGCTTCAACTAATGAGAAAAAGATAATTTAAACCATCAGTATATTAAGAGAAGTCAGTACTTGTTTGGAAGAGGTTAATTCATGATACACAGCTAATATGTAGAAAATAGAGGAAAAAGTAAATCTAACGGACAAAATTTGTCCTCATACTGCAAACCTGATTTTGAAAACTGGTCTTCTATGCCTCCTATGGCTTCAAATAATGAGAAAAAGAGAATTTAAACTATCAGGAATATCAAGAGAAGTTAGTACTATGTTTTGGAAGAAGTTACACAGCTAAATATGCCCGAAGAAGAGTAGGTATATTGTTGATGAGTCATCTACAGACTTTTATTTAGAAGACTGGTCTTCTTTGCCTAGTACGGCTTCAACTAATGAGAAAAAATAATTTAAACCATCAGGTATATTAAGAGAAGTCAGTACTTTGTTTTGGAAGAGGTTAATTAATTCATGATACACAGCTAAATATGTAGAAAATAGAGGAAAAAGTAAATCTACGGACAAAATTTGTCCTCATACTGCAAACCTGATTTTGAAAACTGGTCTTCTATGCCTCCTATGGCTTCAAATAATGAGAAAAAGAGAATTTAAACTATCAGGAATATCAAGAGAAGTTAGTACTATGTTTTGGAAGAAGTTACACAGCTAAATATGCCCGAAGAAGAGTAGGTAAATTGTTGATGAGTCATCTACAGACTTTTATTTAGAAGACTGGTCTTCTTTGCCTAGTACGGCTTCAACTAATGAGAAAAAGATAATTTAAACCATCAGTATATTAAGAGAAGTCAGTACTTTGTTTTGGAAGAGGTTAATTCATGATACACAGCTAAATATGTAGAAAATAGGAAAAAGTAAATCTACGGACAAAATTTGTCCGTCATACTACTGCAAACCTGATTTTGAAAACTGGTCTTCTATGCCTCCTATGGCTTCAAATAATGAGAAAAAGAGAATTTAAACTATCAGGAATATCAAGAGAAGTTAGTACTATGTTTTGGAAGAAGTTACACAGCTAAATATGCCCGAAGAGAGTAGGTAAATTGTTGATGAGTCATCTACAGACTTTTATTAGAAGACTGGTCTTCTTTGCCTAGTACGGCTTCAACTAATGAGAAAAAGATAATTTAAACCATCAGGTATATTAAGAGAAGTCAGTACTTTGTTTTGGAAGAGGTTAATTCATGATACACAGCTAAATATGTAGAAAATAGAGGAAAAAGTAAATCTACGGACAAATTTTGTCCTCATACTGCAAACCTGATTTTGAAAACTGGTCTTCTATGCCTCCTATGGCTTCAAATAATGAGAAAAAGAGAATTTAAACTATCAGGAATATCAAGAGAAGTTAGTACTATGTTTTGGAAGAGTTACACAGCTAAATATGCCCGAAGAAGAGTAGGTAAATTGTTGATGAGTCATCTACAGACTTTTATTTAGAAGACTGGTCTTCTTTGCCTAGTACGGCTTCAACTAATGAGAAAAAGAGAATTTAAACCATCAGGTATATTAAGAGAGTCAGTACTTTGTTTGGAAGAGGTTAATTCATGATACACAGCTAAATATGTAGAAAATAGAGGAAAAAGTAAATCTACGGACAAAATTTGTCCTCATACTGCAAACCTGATTTGAAAACTGGTCTTCTATCCTCCTATGGCTTCAATAATGAGAAAAAGAGAATTTTAAACTATCAGGAATATCAGAGAAGTTAGTACTATGTTTTGGAAGAAGTTACACAGCTATAATATGCCCGAAGAAGAGTAGGTAAATTGTTGATGAGTCATCTACAGACTTTTATTGAGAAGACTGGTCTTCTCTGCCTAGTACGGCTTCAACTAATGAGAAAAGAGAATTTAAACCATCAGGTATATTAGAGAGAAGTCAGTACTTTGTTTTGGAAGAGGTTAATTCATGATACACAGCTAAATATGTAGAAAATAGAGGAAAAAGTAATCTACGGACAAAATTTTGTCCTCATACTGCAAACCTGATTTTGAAAACTGGTCTTCTATGCCTCCTATGGCTTCAAATAATGAGAAAAAGAGAATTTAAACTATCAGGAATATCAAGAGAAGTTAGTACTATGTTTTGGAAGAAGTTACACAGCTAAATATGCCCGAAGAAGAGTAGGTAAATTGTTGATGAGTCATCTACAGACTTTTATTTAGAAGACTGGTCTTCTTTGCCTAGTACGGCTTCAACTAATGAGAAAAAGATAATTTAAACCATCAGGTATATTAAGAGAAGTCAGTACTTTGTTTTGGAAGAGGTTAATTCATGATACACAGCTAAATATGTAGAAAATAGAGGAAAAAGTAAATCTACGGACAAAATTTGTCCTCATACTGCAAACCTGATTTTGAAAACTGGTCTTCTATGCCTCCTATGGCTTCAAATAATGAGAAAAAAGAGAATTTAAACTATCAGGAATATCAAGAGAAGTTAGTACTATGTTTTGGAAGAAGTTACACAGCTAAATATGCCCGAAGAAGAGTAGGTAAATTGTTGATGAGTCATCTACAGACTTTTATTTAGAAGACTGGTCTTCTTTGCCTAGTACGGCTTCAACTAATGAGAAAAAGATAATTTAAACCATCAGGTATATTAAGAGAAGTCAGTACTTTGTTTTGGAAGAGGTTAATTCATGATACACAGCTAAATATGTAGAAAATAGAGGAAAAAGTAAATCTACGGACAAAATTTGTCCTCATACTGCAAACCTGATTTTGAAAACTGGTCTTCTATGCCTCCTATGGCTTCAAATAATGAGAAAAAGAGAATTTAAACTATCAGGAATATCAAGAGAAGTTAGTACTATGTTTTGGAAGAAGTTACACAGCTAAATATGCCCGAAGAAGAGTAGGTAAATTGTTGATGAGTCATCTACAGACTTTTATTTAGAAGACTGGTCTTCTTTGCCTAGTACGGCTTCAACTAATGAGAAAAAGAGAATTTAAACCATCAGGTATATTAAGAGAAGTCAGTACTTTGTTTTGGAAGAGGTTAATTCATGATACACAGCTAAATATGTAGAAAATAGAGGAAAAAGTAAATCTACGGACAAAATTTGTCCTCATACTGCAAACCTGATTTTGAAAACTGGTCTTCTATGCCTCCTATGGCTTCAAATAATGAGAAAAAGAGAATTTAAACTATCAGGAATATCAAGAGAAGTTAGTACTATGTTTTGGAAGAAGTTACACAGCTTAATATGCCCGAAGAAGAGTAGGTAAATTGTTGATGAGTCATCTACAGACTTTTATTTAGAAGACTGGTCTTCTCTGCCTAGTACGGCTTCAACTAATGAGAAAAAGAGAATTTAAACCATCAGGTATATTAAGAGAAGTCAGTACTTTGTTTTGGAAGGGTTAATTCATGATACACAGCTAAATATGTAGAAAATAGAGGAAAAAGTAAATCTACGGACAAAATTTGTCCTCATACTGCAAACCTGATTTTGAAAACTGGTCTTCTATGCCTCCTATGGCTTCAAATAATGAGAAAAGAGAATTTAAACTATCAGGAATATCAAGAGAAGTTAGTACTATGTTTTGGAAGAAGTTACACAGCTAAATATGCCCGAAGAAGAGTAGGTAAATTGTTGATGAGTCATCTACAGACTTTTATTTAGAAGACTGGTCTTCTTTGCCTAGTACGGCTTCAACTAATGAGAAAAAGATAATTTAAACCATCAGGTATATTAAGAGAAGTCAGTACTTTGTTTTGGAAGAGGTTAATTCATGATACACAGCTAAATATGCACAAAATGGAGGAAAAAGTAAATCTACGGACAAAATTTGTCCTCATACTGCAAACCTGATTTTGAAAACTGGTCTTCTATGCCTCCTATGGCTTCAAATAATGAGAAAAAGAGAATTTAAACTATCAGGAATATCAAGAGGAGTTAGTACTATGTTTTGGAAGAAGTTACACAGCTAAATATGCCCGAAGAAGAGTAGGTAAATTGTTGATGAGTCATCTACAGACTTTTATTTAGAAGACTGGTCTTCTTTGCCTAGTACGGCTTCAACTAATGAGAAAAAGATAATTTAAACCATCAGGTATATTAAGAGAAGTCAGTACTTTGTTTTGGAAGAGGTTAATTCATGATACACAGCTAAATATGTAGAAAATAGAGGAAAAAGTAAATCTACGGACAAAATTTGTCCTCATACTGCAAACCTGATTTTGAAAACTGGTCTTCTATGCCTCCTATGGCTTCAAATAATGAGAAAAAGAGAATTTAAACTATCAGGAATATCAAGAGAAGTTAGTACTATGTTTTGGAAGAAGTTACACAGCTAAATATGCCCGAAGAAGAGTAGGTATATTGTTGATGAGTCATCTACAGACTTTTATTTAGAAGACTGGTCTTCTTTGCCTAGTACGGCTTCAACTAATGAGAAAAAGATAATTTAAACCATCAGGTATATTAAGAGAAGTCAGTACTTTGTTTTGGAAGAGGTTAATTCATGATACACAGCTAAATATGTAGAAAATAGAGGAAAAAGTAAATCTACGGACAAAATTTGTCCTCATACTGCAAACCTGATTTTGAAAACTGGTCTTCTATGCCTCCTATGGCTTCAAATAATGAGAAAAAGAGAATTTAAACTATCAGGAATATCAAGAGAAGTTAGTACTATGTTTTGGAAGAAGTTACACAGCTAAATATGCCCGAAGAAGAGTAGGTAAATTGTTTGATGAGTCATCTACAGACTTTTATTTAGAAGACTGGTCTTCTTTGCCTAGTACGGCTTCAACTAATGAGAAAAAGAGAATTTAAACCATCAGGTATATTAAGAGAAGTCAGTACTTTGTTTTGGAAGAGGTTAATTCATGATACACAGCTAAATATGTAGAAAATAGAGGAAAAAGTAAATCTACGGACAAAATTTGTCCTCATACTGCAAACCTGATTTTGAAAACTGGTCTTCTATGCCTCCTATGGCTTCAAATAATGAGAAAAAGAGAATTTAAACTATCAGGAATATCAAGAGAAGTTAGTACTATGTTTTGGAAGAAGTTACACAGCTAAATATGCCCGAAGAAGAGTAGGTAAATTGTTGATGAGTCATCTACAGACTTTTATTTAGAAGACTGGTCTTCTTTGCCTAGTACGGCTTCAACTAATGAGAAAAAGAGAATTTAAACCATCAGGTATATTAAGAGAAGTCAGTACTTTGTTTTGGAAGAGGTTAATTCATGATACACAGCTAATATGTAGAAAATAGAGGAAAAAGTAAATCTACGGACAAAATTTGTCCTCATACTGCAAACCTGATTTTGAAAACTGGTCCTTCTATGCCTCCTATGGCTTCAAATAATGAGAAAAAGAGAATTTAAACTATCAGGAATATCAAGAGAAGTTAGTACTATGTTTTGGAAGAAGTTACACAGCTAAATATGCCCGAAGAAGAGTAGGTAAATTGTTGATGAGTCATCTACAGACTTTTATTTAGAAGACTGGTCTTCTTTGCCTAGTACGGCTTCAACTAATGAGAAAAAGAGAATTTAAACCATCAGGTATATTAAGAGAAGTCAGTACTTTGTTTGGAAGAGGTTAATTCATGATACACAGCTAAATATGTAGAAAATAGAGGAAAAAGTAAATCTACGGACAAAATTTGTCCTCATACTGCAAACCTGATTTTGAAAACTGGTCTTCTATGCCTCCTATGGCTTCAAATAATGAGAAAAAGAGAATTTAAACTATCAGGAATATCAAGAGAAGTTAGTACTATGTTTTGGAAGAAGTTACACAGCTAAATATGCCCGAAGAAGAGTAGGTAAATTGTTGATGAGTCATCTACAGACTTTTATTTAGAAGACTGGTCTTCTTTGCCTAGTACGGCTTCAACTAATGAGAAAAAGATAATTTAAACCATCAGGTATATTAAGAGAAGTCAGTACTTTGTTTTGGAAGAGGTTAATTCATGATACACAGCTAAATATGTAGAAAATAGAGGAAAAGTAAATCTACGGACAAAATTTGTCCTCATACTGCAAACCTGATTTTGAAAACTGGTCTTCTATGCCTCCTATGGCTTCAAATAATGAGAAAAAGAGAATTTAAACTATCAGGAATATCAAGAGAAGTTAGTACTATGTTTTGGAAGAAGTTACACAGCTAAATATGCCCGAAGAAGAGTAGGTAAATTGTTGATGAGTCATCTACAGACTTTTATTTAGAAGACTGGTCTTCTTTGCCTAGTACGGCTTCAACTAATGAGAAAAAGATAATTTAAACCATCAGGTATATTAAGAGAAGTCAGTACTTTGTTTTGGAAGAGGTTAATTCATGATACACAGCTAAATATGTAGAAAATAGAGGAAAAAGTAAATCTACGGACAAAATTTGTCCTCATACTGCAAACCTGATTTTGAAAACTGGTCTTCTATGCCTCCTATGGCTTCAAATAATGAGAAAAAGAGAATTTAAACTATCAGGAATATCAAGAGAAGTTAGTACTATGTTTTGGAAGAAGTTACACAGCTAAATATGCCCGAAGAAGAGTAGGTAAATTGTTGATGAGTCATCTACAGACTTTTATTTAGAAGACTGGTCTTCTTTGCCTAGTACGGCTTCAACTAATGAGAAAAAGAGAATTTAAACCATCAGGTATATTAAGAGAAGTCAGTACTTTGTTTTGGAAGAGGTTAATTCATGATACACAGCTAAATATGTAGAAAATAGAGGAAAAAGTAAATCTACGGACAAAATTTGTCCTCATACTGCAAACCTGATTTTGAAAACTGGTCTTCTATGCCTCCTATGGCTTCAAATAATGAGAAAAAGAGAATTTAAACTATCAGGAATATCAAGAGAAGTTAGTACTATGTTTTGGAAGAAGTTACACAGCTTAATATGCCCGAAGAAGAGTAGGTAAATTGTTGATGAGTCATCTACAGACTTTTATTTAGAAGACTGGTCTTCTCTGCCTAGTACGGCTTCAACTAATGAGAAAAAGAGAATTTAAACCATCAGGTATATTAAGAGAAGTCAGTACTTTGTTTTGGAAGGGGTTAATTCATGATACACAGCTAAATATGTAGAAAATAGAGGAAAAAGTAAATCTACGGACAAAATTTGTCCTCATACTGCAAACCTGATTTTGAAAACTGGTCTTCTATGCCTCCTATGGCTTCAAATAATGAGAAAAAGAGAATTTAAACTATCAGGAATATCAAGAGAAGTTAGTACTATGTTTTGGAAGAAGTTACACAGCTAAATATGCCCGAAGAAGAGTAGGTAAATTGTTGATGAGTCATCTACAGACTTTTATTTAGAAGACTGGTCTTCTTTGCCTAGTACGGCTTCAACTAATGAGAAAAAGATAATTTAAACCATCAGGTATATTAAGAGAAGTCAGTACTTTGTTTTGGAAGAGGTTAATTCATGATACACAGCTAAATATGCACAAAATGGAGGAAAAAGTAAATCTACGGACAAAATTTGTCCTCATACTGCAAACCTGATTTTGAAAACTGGTCTTCTATGCCTCCTATGGCTTCAAATAATGAGAAAAAGAGAATTTAAACTATCAGGAATATCAAGAGGAGTTAGTACTATGTTTTGGAAGAAGTTACACAGCTAAATATGCCCGAAGAAGAGTAGGTAAATTGTTGATGAGTCATCTACAGACTTTTATTTAGAAGACTGGTCTTCTTTGCCTAGTACGGCTTCAACTAATGAGAAAAAGATAATTTAAACCATCAGGTATATTAAGAGAAGTCAGTACTTTGTTTTGGAAGAGGTTAATTCATGATACACAGCTAAATATGTAGAAAATAGAGGAAAAAGTAAATCTACGGACAAAATTTGTCCTCATACTGCAAACCTGATTTTGAAAACTGGTCTTCTATGCCTCCTATGGCTTCAAATAATGAGAAAAAGAGAATTTAAACTATCAGGAATATCAAGAGAAGTTAGTACTATGTTTTGGAAGAAGTTACACAGCTAAATATGCCCGAAGAAGAGTAGGTATATTGTTGATGAGTCATCTACAGACTTTTATTTAGAAGACTGGTCTTCTTTGCCTAGTACGGCTTCAACTAATGAGAAAAAGATAATTTAAACCATCAGGTATATTAAGAGAAGTCAGTACTTTGTTTTGGAAGAGGTTAATTCATGATACACAGCTAAATATGTAGAAAATAGAGGAAAAAGTAAATCTACGGACAAAATTTGTCCTCATACTGCAAACCTGATTTTGAAAACTGGTCTTCTATGCCTCCTATGGCTTCAAATAATGAGAAAAAGAGAATTTAAACTATCAGGAATATCAAGAGAAGTTAGTACTATGTTTTGGAAGAAGTTACACAGCTAAATATGCCCGAAGAAGAGTAGGTAAATTGTTGATGAGTCATCTACAGACTTTTATTTAGAAGACTGGTCTTCTTTGCCTAGTACGGCTTCAACTAATGAGAAAAAGAGAATTTAAACCATCAGGTATATTAAGAGAAGTCAGTACTTTGTTTTGGAAGAGGTTAATTCATGATACACAGCTAAATATGTAGAAAATAGAGGAAAAAGTAAATCTACGGACAAAATTTGTCCTCATACTGCAAACCTGATTTTGAAAACTGGTCTTCTATGCCTCCTATGGCTTCAAATAATGAGAAAAAGAGAATTTAAACTATCAGGAATATCAAGAGAAGTTAGTACTATGTTTTGGAAGAAGTTACACAGCTAAATATGCCCGAAGAAGAGTAGGTAAATTGTTGATGAGTCATCTACAGACTTTTATTTAGAAGACTGGTCTTCTTTGCCTAGTACGGCTTCAACTAATGAGAAAAAGAGAATTTAAACCATCAGGTATATTAAGAGAAGTCAGTACTTTGTTTTGGAAGAGGTTAATTCATGATACACAGCTAAATATGTAGAAAATAGAGGAAAAAGTAAATCTACGGACAAAATTTGTCCTCATACTGCAAACCTGATTTTGAAAACTGGTCTTCTATGCCTCCTATGGCTTCAAATAATGAGAAAAAGAGAATTTAAACTATCAGGAATATCAAGAGAAGTTAGTACTATGTTTTGGAAGAAGTTACACAGCTAAATATGCCCGAAGAAGAGTAGGTAAATTGTTGATGAGTCATCTACAGACTTTTATTTAGAAGACTGGTCTTCTTTGCCTAGTACGGCTTCAACTAATGAGAAAAAGAGAATTTAAACCATCAGGTATATTAAGAGAAGTCAGTACTTTGTTTTGGAAGAGGTTAATTCATGATACACAGCTAAATATGTAGAAAATAGAGGAAAAAGTAAATCTACGGACAAAATTTGTCCTCATACTGCAAACCTGATTTTGAAAACTGGTCTTCTATGCCTCCTATGGCTTCAAATAATGAGAAAAAGAGAATTTAAACTATCAGGAATATCAAGAGAAGTTAGTACTATGTTTTGGAAGAAGTTACACAGCTAAATATGCCCGAAGAAGAGTAGGTAAATTGTTGATGAGTCATCTACAGACTTTTATTTAGAAGACTGGTCTTCTTTGCCTAGTACGGCTTCAACTAATGAGAAAAAGAGAATTTAAACCATCAGGTATATTAAGAGAAGTCAGTACTTTGTTTTGGAAGAGGTTAATTCATGATACACAGCTAAATATGTAGAAAATAGAGGAAAAAGTAAATCTACGGACAAAATTTGTCCTCATACAGCAAACCTGATTTTGAAAACTGGTCTTCTATGTTAAAGGAGTGATTTGATAAAAATACGTATGTTCAACAAAATCTTTATTTACATTGATTTCTGCATGTAAATGTACATCAGTCTATTTAATAGGGTCAAAAATCGCGAATTTCTGTAAATCGTCTACGGACTTTTATTTTTGTCCGTGTTATCAGTCATTTGACCTTGGGTCTTCCAGTCTTCCAGTCTTCTCGGTCTTCAAATTAGTCCGACCCTCAACAACTCACTAGACGTTCAAGGGAACAAATTTCACACGGCTTCGGCTATCGGCGAACAAGGCCGAACCTTGCCGAGTGTCAGTCCTTCGTTTATCTGTTATCAAGGCGATAACGCGGCGCGTGTAGTTGTTCTTTTTCAACGCGACAACATCGTTGATTAATTTTACCTTGAGTTGTAGTACTTTGTTTTTGCCTTGCTCATTTTACACGTGTGTTTTTCCTGATTTCCCAGTGTGATTATAGTATATCTGGACGACGGGTACTCTGCTAAGTGTATCAATCTGTGACAAAGTTCTTGCCCACAACGATAGTCGTACCTACTGTGTCGTATTGTCGTACGAATATTCGTCGTCGTGCGGTGTTATTCCTTCGAGAACTAGAACAGTATAACAACGACATACCTACTGTCCTTACAATGAGTGCAATATTCGCTCGAAAGTGGGACGACTAGAAGACCCGGCCACCAAATTCTATCGATTTGTTTAGCACTGTTTGCTGTTGCGGGATAATGACTGTTGTACTGAAGGAATATGATGAGAAGGTTCTCATAAAATCTTGCGAAAATTGCATTCCTGTAACAGGATGGTTGGCGAGAACCAGAGGAGCCGATGGTAGATTACAGAAGGTACGGAACATAGGTATACAAAGATACCACCGTCTGCTCCAAGCACTTTGATGAAACCCCAGAAAACCTTGACTACAAAAGGCCGCACTTTCATACCGGCAAACGTAAGTAAATTTATTTACCTTTCTATGTTTATTCAGTAGGATAGTTTTACCTCAGGTAATAAATGAAGTTCTGGTGATATATCAGCATACTAGCCACGTCTTTACGAATCTTTACCTAAATGCTGATCTGACGCCACTGGTACCTAACACACTAAATACTATACCTACTATACTACTATACTATACTATTTGTATTTCTCTTTATAGGCTCTTCATTTCTCTTTTATTTTTCTTTATAGGCTCAATTTCAAGTAAGAAGGGATTACATATTGACACACAAATGGGACTTACTGGACTCTACCTCTAGCAACCTACCAAGTGGTAAGTATAAATGATGATGTTTTTTCTCGGTCGTGATGGTAATGGAGACTGTTGGAGATGACTGCATGAATGAAGAAAATGGGCTTCTGGAACCTCCTGAATATGTTTTGTACCTAAAGAAATAATTTGTAACGATGTTCATATTTGTTTGGCTTCTCCCACGACCAGTTCAATCTGTATTCAAACATTGATTTGCCAAAAGTTCAATTGAGTTGAGTATGTCAAAATCTACTTCATAGAGCTGTGTGGTGCAAGATGGATTTTCCGATTTTCGAATCTCAGGGTGGCCACGTTTCCAAACTGAGTATAAATACATTCCAAACTGAAAGTCAAAGGGGTCCAAAATTAATAACATTCATTTTAGACGACTTTAATATACAACATGAAACATGGAAGTTATTACCTTAAAAAACAACTGAAATTGTCAATTCCTCCACAGTGATGTCTTTATCTCATGAAAAAAACTGCCTTTCCCAGAAGAATTTTCCTGACTTTCAGGTCGTGTGGCTACTCTGAACTTTCATTTCATCAAATCCAAAATTTGTAAGCTACGTAGAATTGCTACCTACTGGCTTAGTCATTTTATTGATTTATTTTGTACTGCACCTCAAATTGTGATTGTTAAGTAATTTAGTTGTGTTGTAATGTATCTATACTCAAGTGTTTTCATTTTAATTCATGATTCTCGGTTGAGAAAAACGTAATTTGTTATCAATGATCTGTCCACTTCAAGTACCTATGTATGAATGAATGTTTTGTAATAAATTTTCTTCATTTTAAACTGTTTCCTGTTAATTTAATACCATAATTATTCCAGAAATGTTAGGGTTGGGAGAAAACTGTGAGTTGATGATAATCTAACTTGCGAACCATTTTGGCTCAGATGTGTTCAGATTTGAGTTATATGCATTTTTAGTGAAACGTGGAGAGTAAAAGTTTGCTATTGGTGCACTGGTTAAGTAAAATGCAACTAATTTTGGATGAGAATGAACTTATTAATTTTCATAATTTACCTAAAAACTATGGAAGTAAGATTCTTGGTTGAGCATAGTTTATAAATTAATTTTTTCAAATAAGAGGGAAACTTGAAATTGTTGGAGATGTCATAGTGAAATGCTATCCAAAGTGAGTATTACAAGGGCATTTCATACGTTTCGGATACAAGTTCTAGGTTAAATAATACAAAAATGATGCCGCATAGGTACCTACTCTTGAAGTTCGTGAACTCCTAGGAGCAAAATTCATACAGTACCCGACCCTCTTATTTACTTACTTATTATTAGAAAAATATTAAATGAAAATGAAATAAAATTAGGGTATCATAAATAAATCCAGGTAGGAATCGGAAATCTACAGCTCTAGCTAGGAAATAGAAAGTTTACAGCTTGAAAAAAATTGAGACCGGAGATCGTCATGAAAACGGAAAAAGGCGCGGACTGACACTCGGCTGGGTTCGGCCTTGTTCGCCGATAGCCGAAGCCGTGTGAAATTTGTTCCCTTGAACGTCTAGTCAACAACTCAATCAAAACTGTTAAATGGAGGGGGATGGAAATCGATTGTCATGATCAGAGTATCGATGTTGTATTCATCGATGAGCGAGCATGATTCAACAAACATGTTAAAGTGGGCGATGTTAAAACATTTTAAAGTTCCTTATTTCGTCCTCTACATATATCAAATGGTAGCTCTCAATAATTTTCTTAATAGCGATAGAACAGAGAAAGAGAGAGGTCGGAGAAAGTGTGTGAGAGAACGGAACAAACTATCGATTATTGAAACATCGATACTTCGATTTATTTGCAATCGATCGAGTTGACCAATCAGATTAGGTCGGGAGTCGAAATCCTTTGTTGTCATCCCTCTCCACCATGGAAGAAGTCAACATTCCCATCACTGTATCAACCATGGACCTAGTAGGTACACATGGGATACTAGGTCCATGTAGGTACATGATTCCCCACTCTACTTCCATGCCTTCCACCCGTGGATTGAACCCATTGATCTAAATCGCTCATGGAGGAAGACTTACCTACCTAGTTCATTTTCTTCTTAAGGCACAGCGGTAAGTGGAAACAGGTGGCAGACTTTTACCATAGTTAGAATTAGAACTAACATGCAGGTGTGTGGCATCCCTGTTACTTAAGGCTGATAAGAGGATTCCGCCTTTGAACTGCCTCTTTGGGTGCGAGAACTACGATTTTCCTAGTTATCATTATCGTGTTCCAGAGTGCAATTAGAACCAATTGCATAGAAACTTCCTACTTTTTTGAAAATGCATATTCTTTCGCATATTAAATCCCTAATGCTAAGCGAACTGGGCGTGCGCCCCTTCCAATAGATTCAACGGGTAAAATTATACACAAAAATGTTGTAAATTGCATCAGTCTGGGTTCATTCTTTTCAGAATATTGTATAGTTACTTCATTTTATCAGCCAAAAACGGTTCTGCTTTTCGTTTGTAACAGAATTCAATTAAACTTGACAGGACTGTGTTTAGCCCCTCTGGAGAGTTCTTACACTCTTGAACCTAGAATCGTATTCCTTAACAGGCAAGTTTAGAGGAAACTGGAACCTCAATTCAATTCTACTTCCACCACATTAAAAGTTTAAAATCCAAATAAAATTTTATTTTAACGAGAGAAATGCGAAAACGTAGACCTTAACCTTCTGTCCGGACCCACGTCCCTGGGACGGGTGGGTGGGGCTTTTCCCCACCCTGAGCCTACCCCTTTCCTCTGTGTGGGCTCATATCCTCAGTACCCTCCTGTCAGAGATAGAAGACTGAAAAGAATACAAAAGGCTGCTTGGAAAATGTTCCCTAAAAATGTGAAAACTTTTTATTCCTAGTTTTTATGTTCTTGGTACCTACGTAGTAGACTCCTAATGATTCTAGAGGTTTTGAATTGGAATGTTTCCTCCAATTCTACGTAGAACACGTCATTTTGAGCGTGAATTGAGACTGATTTTTTTATCTGAGTAGTCAAAATGATGTGATACCTAAGCTGGATGAAATCCAGGAAGTGAAAAATAAAAATAATGTGTAATCTTATTTTTTATATCGATAAATTGTGATAAAAACCAATTCATTTGATGTTATACACGAAGAAAGACGTTGCAATAAAGATGTTTTATGTTAGTTTGTGGTATTTACAACAAAATCCTGTCATATTTCAATAACAACCATGAAAAAAGCGAGTCGGTGCCCCATGGACGGGGGTCCTCATTGCAACGAGGGACAATGGTCCGGACAGAAGGTTAAACCTGAAATAAAATAGGCAAAGGAAATTTATTTAAAATCACAACTTGAACACTATCCCAAATATTGATGAAAAAATGTAGCAATTGTGTATTCATTAACTGCATAACTAATTATTCTCATGGGAAGAGAACGATTGATCCCTCAAAGTTCTGGATGCTGTCAAAAATTTGTAGAAATCGTCTCTATTTTAAATTAACCTAAGTTCAATACCTGTAGGCATGTATGATAAGTTTTCGTGCTAGGGCGTTCTGAAAATATTTTCCCCCATTTTTTACTTCTCACATGTGTGAGCTCCCGCTCACTGGAACACCACCTACTTCAGTGGCGGGGCTGGGCTAAGCAGTTAGCCTCCCTCCTGTAGCCCCTAGACGAGCAGGACGCAACCTCCACCTCAGCGTCCCAACTCCCCGACGAGGCGGAACAGCTGGCCCCTCGTCCAGCCAATCAGAGCCCTCCACGATCAACACCTAAGTGGAGGGGCGGGGAGTGACACCGGAATTTCCAGAAGCGTCAGCGGCGTCGCTTCAGTCCCCTACAACCAGTCAGCCAGATCAGTCGCAGCGAGCCCGACCCCACGACTTGATCCTGCCATTTTCCCCAGTCTACCTTGTGCGCACATTTCAACCACGAGTCGACTAAATTCACGCGATCCCCTGCTACGACCCTGCGCTTCAGAGGAGAACGGACCTACTTCACCTTCGCCACCAATCTGTACAGATTTCCTCAGGGCCCTGTCAGAGTGAGTGCACAAACTAAACATACTATTCTAAAAATCTTTGGCCAAAGTAGTGAGTGATAGAGTAAATGCTAAGTACTATTTGAACACGAAAACGATCTAATTTTGTAACCGAACTGCCTCTTACGTTAATGACCTGGAACTTGAACTTTGCTAACTGAGATTAGATTATGGGGTTGTAATGAAAAACATCTTTGTGTCACAATCGTGCCTAAAATGTTTGCCCTTTAGGCTGTATTTCTTTCGTGCGCTGCACGCTAATTGTTCCTATAATAAACCAAAGCTATTAGTTGTAACCTTGTAGTTGTTTTTGACTTTTCCTGGTTCAGAATAACTAGTACGAGGAACGTGCATCGACACACCTCAGGTTCATTTTGCATAATCCCTTCAGGATCTTTTATTAAGCCCCTCAGGCCAGACACATTAGTGATCTGTTTCAATTTCATGCACCCTTCAGGCTAAAACAGTTTCGACACGACTTCGCCACGCAGCTTCTGAATTGTCTACGCCTCGCCACAGGTAATTATATTCACGCTACCCCTTTTAATTCTAACTTAATCAATAGTGTTTTGGTATTTGCTTGTTTCTCCCCCCCACAGAACTCGTGCCAAAGTTGTTCAACGATTAACGACTTAGTCGGCACTCGTTGAACGATACTCGTGACAGACAATAACTAAACCCCAAATGGAGCTGATATACCTAATTTCATCAGAATCGGTCCATGGGAATTTTAAGCAAAGTAGGAAAAAATGGCGCTAAAACATTTTTTTCTTGCTCAATTCCAAAGGTTTATTAAATAACCCTTATTTAATTTTATTCATAATTTAATTATATTCAATAAATTTTATTGAAAATAGTGAATTAAAAACTTTCTCATAATTATCTCAGATTTTCAACGGTATATTATTCAAAAAAAATCAAGATTCAGGGGAAAAAATAAGGTTTAAATCAGGAAAAATCGATGTTCTTTGGTCTGAGAGCTTTTTTTTTCGAACAGTCTAGAGTATAATTTCTACTTTAGGAAATAAGGGAATTATGGGCGTTTTTGTGACGAAAGATCGAAAACACGCGGAAAAAAATCTTAGAAGTGATCATTTCATGTTTCTAAATTATACTTATTGTGAATTCATGTTTATGGCAATAAAGGATAGGAAAATTATGAAACTGCGGAATCACCTCAACAATTTAATAAACAATGAAATATTCTCTCAAACAATGATGTTATGTACAACATAGTCGGTACGGTACCTAATTGAGTAAAGTCACTAGAAAAACTAGTTGTCAAGTGTCTTTACGAGATACGTTTATGCGTATTACAGATTTTATTTTATGGAAAATGCAATGTTTTTGAAATGAGAAACACCAAAAAAAAAAACTTACTGCTAAAAAATGCATGGCATGAATTATTCTCCAAGTGAAAGCATAATGTTTAAAAACCAATTTCAAGAGTGCATTAACTATACGAGCCCCTTTTAGTTATAAATCACAAGACGAATTCGAAATAAGTCCAAAGTCAACAAAAACAGATTTTATTATTCAACAGTAGGTAGCTGCTTGTTACTATGCACACATAAGCAACAGGTTGTAAGTTCTAGGTAGGTACTAGGTACATACTTATCTATCACCAGGGCCTTTCATAGGTTGGCAGGAAGTATAATATTTCAAATGTAGGTTATCATGAATGACAATTATTTCAGTATGCCTACATAATGACCAAGTTGGTGCTAATGGCATACTAACTCGCCAGACCTGTACAAACCAAGGCACCTACATTAAAAAAGAGACCCCACCTTTGTGGATACCTAAAATAATTGTGTGATCATTGTGACACCCAATAAGGTGCTACTACTGAGAATCTATTGAAGCAATGACAGATCGAAAAACAACTTTACAAATACACTCTATCCACTCATTTAAACGTCGTAGAAATTCAAAGTAGAAGTATTTGGACATTTCACTAACAACTTACATAATTAACGATCACAACTTAGTTCGATGTGAGGTACGGTGAGAATTTTTAAGAGTTAGACGTACAAATATCTAGAAAAACAGTCCTGTTACTTCATTTCTATAATACTTCGCAATAAATAAAAGTACACAAAAAAATAATATTTATGATGAATAATTTATAATAAAATCTAATAAATGCGGACAACAAATCACTCATAAAAAACCAATTTAATCACAATGATTTTGTTCTGTTGCAAACCAAGGATCCTAATACGAATTCACAAGACTAGCTTGCTCACTCTAACTACTGTTGCGAAGTGCAACTGGTAGGTTTGGCCCTCCTACTAGGTACTGTAGTAATGAAGACAAACGATCGATAAAAATTATATCTTCGCGTGTGAATTGATACATACCTACTAAGGTATTAATTTGCTACCTAGTTGATCTGAGAAATTTAGGCACTCACGCTATTGTTGGTTGATGCATTCGTGAAGAATAGCTGGACGTAAATTAAACAAAGATCAAAATAGAGAACGCCTAAGGAAGCACAATACAAAATAGTCGGAGACCACGTTCCTTCTAATTCATTCTTATATATTTTCATTGGGCTCTGAGAAATCAGATTATTAGGTTTATTAGGGGAAGGGGTTTTCACGATTCTGAAAAGACAATGAATTAGATAGGGAAATCTGAAGGTAAGTGCAGTTTAATATCTCAACTCAAGTTTAATATCGTCCTTAAACCTAAGTGAGGATTGTGCTACGAAGACGCAAATACCATTCATTTCAGTACAATTTCACTACAATTTAAATTTAGGTAGGTAACCTAACAAATTTTGCAGGAAAAAAACCTGTGCGTGGTAGCAAAATACTTCACGCAGTCCATCACTATATAAAACTATATTTTATAAAAATTAGGTACCTATACAATATTGTTACCTACCAATCGATGATATGTGAGCTTCTATGTACATTTAAACATTTCAATGACAAAGGAATGCCAATTTTATTGCACATCAACCAAGGCGTACAATACACGTACTTTCATTAATAACATTTATTTTTCACAGTCTTGAAAAGAGGGACGAAATCATGGCGGCCCGGAGGAAGAATGAACGAATGAGAAATGTAAACCGTTCAAATTGAGCACTGTTAAGAAATTGTTTTGAAATTTAGTGCATCCCATTGGAGTAGTACTTTGATTTAGTTCATCCAATTGGGATGAACTTCTTTGAATTTCCACTGTTGATAGGTGTTGACCGGGTCGCACGACAAGAGAGACAAATGTTGGGTCTGCGGGTTAACAGCAATGCACTTTTTCTTCTGTTTGTGGAACAGCACCATAGTTTTCTGAAATTACCATAACGTGGGTGAGCACGGATACTTATAGATTTAAACCATAAGGATAACAGTAGGAAACACAGAGGATGTGACATGTTCGCTGGACTCTTGGAAAAGAGGCCACGGTATCACACAAGGCTCAGCGTGTATGATACTCAGGGCAAATGGGGAATTCGCCTCACTTTTTTTTTTTTTTTTTTTTAATAGGATTCATTGGTATGGAAGAAAACCATAGCGTGCTGCTCGAAAAAGCATCCAAAAAATTTAGAGAATTGAAGGAAGATGGAAATTTTAAAAGTAGCAGCCATGTTGCAACATAAGGTTTTTTAAAAACTAATCTGACTTCATAGGGGGATTGTGCCCCTTACGACAATAGTGCTACCTCTAGAAGCTTACATGAAACAACTAGCTTATGTGATCGAACACACGAGTGTGCCACGAACTGACAGAACGAACCCAGACGTGAAAGTGACCAAAATGAGCAATTTTACTCACTCTTTTTTACAATACGATTCTATCTATTAGTTTATCAAGCCTTCTCTTATTTAGTTTCTATATAGATAGTTTCGTTATTTGAATCACATTATTTGAGTGGATCGTTTCCTTTGGTTACAAGGGCGCCTAGAACTCTACCTGTTGTCGTTGTTTGGTACTATGCTCTGAAACTTCTTTTATGATTCGCCAAGATGCACAGCAGTGTGATTCGATCAGTTTTTGCGTCGTTTTGAGGGAGGAACCCCTGGGTGTGATGTGATCAATTTTCCTCGATTTTTGCGATGTTTTTTGACAGAGGCTTCACTTGTTTAAGTATTCTCTTCTATGGTAATTTTTTCCCCTTGGGTATTCCTGGTGTTAAACGTTACTCTAGGGCCCAATTATAGATTTGAATTGAAATTCCAGAATCTAAAATTGAGGTAAATTCCCCATTGGGTACAGTAACTACAGTTTCATCAAAGTACACGTTTCTATCTGCGATATTCCGAATTTTGTTCATTACGTCTATATTCAAAGTTGTCATTGGAGTTCCAATATTTACCTATGACAAGTAGTACTTCAATTCAAACAAAAGTATGAAATGAAATGGTAGACAACTAGAAAAATAGTTTCCGAACAGTAGAATACAAAAACAAAAGGAAAAAATAATAAGAATTGATTGAATGCTGTTTACTATTTTTTATAGCCCAGGGAATCTTGCATTTTGCACATCCCTAGAACATAAATAACGCTGAGTAAATCAGAGTAGTTTTTATCTCTGTTTACGTGTAAACAATTATTTGTACCCCTAGTTTCTTTTCCCCTTTTCTCGTTTGCTTCCTCCCTTCTCTTTTTTCACTGTAATTTACGAGAATGAATAAAGAAAATAGTCTACGCAGTACGAGTGGTGGTTGGACGCGAAAACCTCGAAAGGTAAGTACAAAGCAGAGACGAGTTTTGAGTGAGAAAGAAGTGAATAAGTTTGACAATATGAGTCTTCTGCGTTACAAAAACGGTGCAACGTACCTTGAAACGTTAACCATCAAATTTTTAAGGGGGTTAAACTTTTTTTTTAAATTTTGATCGATTCTAATGGTTCATTAGTGAAAATAATGAACCAAAACGTGAGACCACCGGCGCCCTCATGGGTCATAGGTACTCAGTGTCATGAAGGTCGCTGGCGGTCTCACGTCTCAGTACATAATGATATAAATAGCGTATTACATTAATTAATTGAATGAATAGACCCCAATTTGTTTCGTAAGGAAAGCCTACACTTGATATTTCCATTTGTGATCTGGACAAGTCATGCCTGAATCGGCTTGGCAGTTAAAAGATTAAAAAGTTTTTACTAGTCAGAGTATCTCAACTCATGGATCATCATGAGCATCTGTTAATGAATTATCTCAGTTTTTATTGCTCAAGCACAGACCCCATAAAGACTTGTTTAATTCAACTTACCTCATCGTACTGCCAGGGCCCGCTAACACTTCCCAGTTTACAGAAAACGAGTTTCACACCGAGCGAATCAGCATCCACACATCTCTCACCAATACCAATTTGGCCTTTGGCATTCAACCTGACAAGCTGAAAATTAATATTGAGAAGTGTTAACAATATAAGAATACCAATCTTGAAAACTGAGGGCTAGTACAGTGAATTTCATTTTCCGAGGAAAATTAAAATACAAAATATTTGGTGAGTAAGTTCTGGGAAGGCGGTTTACCTGATTGTTTCCATAGCCGTGACAAGGAGACATTCCCATCATAGTAGGTGCTGCTTGACCCATTGTGTCCATGCAGGACTTAGTCGCTAGATTCCTCAACTGAAAAAGATACAAATTGTGTAATTAGAGGAACATAAATTTACATGGTGAGGATTCAAACGTTTCCGGTTATTTATCTATTCATTTAAATGAAGCCGATAATAATATTGGATGGTTGACAGAGCTTCACTTCAACTCCTTGTGCCATCAGCCAATCTGATAACAACTCTACCGATACAATTTTTACTAAAAAAGTTGTATGTGTTATATCACAAAAATTAACATCCCTGACCGGGGTTTGATCTCCAGACTTTCTGACTAAACTATACTTGCAATCCTGAGCCCAACTCGCTACCACTTGAGCCAAGGAAATAAATGGACAGAGATGCTGAAGAGATAGCTTGTGTTAACATCTCTCCCCTGTTAACAAGTTGAGTATCTGTGAGATACACACCATTAACTGTCCGAGCGGGCAAGGTATATTAGGGTGATACACAATCCTGGTCCGCTTCGAGTGCTCGTGCATCTCTCAGATACACACTTATGTGTTTCTTTCGTCTTCTTTGACATTGAGAAAACCTTTGGAAAGGTGGAACAGTGTTGGCCACAACAAATTGGCCGGTAGAGTTAGTTCCAACTCTTGCTAGTCCCAAATCGTTGCTCACTGACCACGTGTATCATAAATATACACGCGGCTTTTTCAATGAAAACAGGTGGAATACTACCCAATAACTCTTTTACCATCAAAAGCAAGGTCTTCTGAAGGGAAAAAAATAAAGAAACAGGCTTGGCATGTGAGGTCACTTTTCTTTTTCAAGTTGAGAGCAGACAGCTGTTGCACTCAACTTGTTAACGATGATTTACTCGTTGAGATTCAGTCCAGACTGTCTGTTGGCATCTAGAATCTTAATATATGGCCTCTCAGACTGCTCAAGGAGCTGATCATTCCCCTTAGGCATTGTGCGTAGAACTTTCACTCCATAGCACTCGTCTAATGTGGCTTGGTGGCTCTGGACATGGATGGCTACAGGGAGCTGCTGGGTCTGGCTTACAGGGGCCCTGTGGTTGTTCATACGGAAGTTGAGAGGCGCCGTGGCTTTGTCTAATCTTGTGTAAAATATCTACAGTTGAGGACGAGTTCACTTATACATTGTAATATAATTTATAAGTTTTAAGAGCAACATCGCCTATTTGTTTGTTACCGAATCACTCGGACAGCAATTTCAATTATTTTAACGTGTTTTTCTAAAAACAAGGAATAAGTTCCTGGCGAGGGTTTTAATAGTTACTCGCATCCTTTTTTGCACTATTTTGTTGACCTGAATGGTGGTTAGAAGATAAACTATGAACAATCGGTGAATGGGGGCAGTTTGTAGGTATTTATTAAGTTAGCCGTGCATTGCCAGTGCTATAAATGCTTTTATTTGGGGAGCGAACGATGTTTCGCTACATGGTGCGAGCAATCCTGGGGCTGTTGTTGGTGTCGTTTTTTTTCTCTTGAGGGAATTTCCGTTTGTAGGATGAGAGAAAGGAGAATTTTGATCGTCCATGTAGGTGGTCAAGGTTTTTTTTTTGTCACGGAGTAGTGGCAGGGGGGCTCCATCCTCTAGCCCGAGATCTGGTGAACTGGAGACCTGGTTTAGTCCCCTCACTTTCATTCTTGAACCCCGCATTCTCAAGTTCACTGCCCTTATAAGAGCGAATTGGACTCTCGTTCGGAACCATCCTATCACTTGTGATCTGGGTTTGGCCCACTTTTCAGATAGGATTGACGCCAACCTGTGAAGGAATTGGTCAAATTTCCTGTGAAGCACTCCCTCACAAGAGCTAACAAGAGGGGAGAATGAGCCTCGATGGTGTTCTGCCGCTCCATCGTACTTCCGATGCTTCTCTCTGGCAGCAGTGTCGGCGATTGAGCTCCAGTCTTGAGACAGGTAAGAGCGGGCGTCAGCATTTATAATGCGGTTGTCAAAAAACGCAACCCTCTACCTGTCCCAGACCCCGTGAGCTTTGAAGTCTGCCACAAGTCCAGGCATCCCTCCTATTTCTTCTTGCAGGACTGGCTCTGGCATCACTCCCCGCCAAGCCAGTGCTGCCATGCTTGCACATTCGTCTCGAACGGCGTCATGACCCTGCTTCACTAGGCCTCCTTTTTTGCAGTTAAGCGCATGGGTCACACTCATCGCACTCCCACATCCATCGCAATTCATGGGGAGCCCTTCGATTTCCCAACCATATCTGTGATGGAGTGCGTCTCTGAACTGCTGAGCGGAGAGATCAAACCCGTCAGATTTTAGAGGGAGCACGGTGAGCCACTGGGATGCGTTGCCTTCGATTATTCTGTTCAGCTTTCGCTTTGCGAACATTGGGAGTGCACCGATGATAAAATCTCTTCTCGGTAGCTCTCTTTATTTTTTCTTCATTTTTCTTGTCTTGAGCTCTTCTTTACACTATTTTGTTAATTTTTTCAAGTGTAGCGAAAAATGAAGAGAAACTACTAAACTATCCGTGTTTACGCGAGAAAGCTTTCTTGTCTTTACACTATTTTGTTAATTTTTTCAAGTGTAGCGAAAAATGAAGAGAAACTACTAAACTATCCGTGTTTACACGAGAAAGCTTGCAACTTACATGTTAGAGATTTATTTTTCACTCACCTCTCCCCAGTGGATATTTGGAGGCAGCTCAGGGAACTTGGCTGTGACATCATAAGCAACGTTTTCCATGAACCACTCGAAGTTTTTGCACTGCAATTTTTCTTTCAATGCCAACTGCTGAGAGATGTCTCCCATGTCCAAATAACGAGCGAGAGGTTCTCTGGTGTAGAAGTATTCTTTGTACTTGTCATCGAACCAAGTTTCAATAACTCGCTTGTAATTCTGTAAGTATAGTTAGACGTAAGAAAACATAGAACAGATTAGTAGGTAACTATTTGATTTGGTTAGAAAACTCGGCGCTTCTCGTTTCGGGGGCAAGCCCCCCTGGACCCCCAGATGCTATCTACTTAAAGCCTACGACGTAAATATTATAAAAACATGGAACATGTTTTAGCCAAATTTAGTGCAGAACATTTAGTCGTAAGTAGGTTTAATATCAAAGTTATATCATCCCTAGCAACATATCTAAAATGCATTGAAAAGCTCGGCGCTTCACGCCTTGAAAACTGGAGTGTCGAAAGGGCACGTGACCATTTCGCGTCCCCCTCCAGCCTAACGTTTTTCGGGTATTTACCCTATGGTTAAAACATGTTCCATGTTAAAACAGTATAACGAGTACTTAATTAGAGTATTAAGATAGAACGGTAGATATAAAAACCTCACGGGTGAGGATCTACAATAGCTGATGAATTCGGAAAATATTAGTTATTGCGGAATTGAGCAACCTCTAGGACATTCAAGTAAGTTTGAAAAAATTAAAACATTACGGTCAACTTACGATCACAATAAGAGGTCCTTTCTTTTTCTTGGCTAAATCTCCAAAATTATAAGGCATGAAACCACGGTAGACGTGACCAACTCTAGAGCAAGGAACCCAAAGAATTTTACCACCGCATTGCCATATCTGGAAATAATAAGTATGTAGTTATAGGTGAAAACATTTCATATTTTTATTTACCTTTCTACTGGACAAAATAGTTTCACTCAATGTAACTTAATAGTTAGTACGTCAGGGAAGTACCTTATCATTTTTAGCATTATGAGAGCCCGAAACTTGATATTTAGCAATCGGTAATAGTGGAACCTCTCTCTATCTCTCTCTCACTCCCCCCCCCACACACGCACATCATCTTCGAACTGTGCCAGAGTGGCACCTCTGATTTGTTTCAAGGTGGCACGAAAATACTAGTTCATAAAAATCCAAAGATATTTTGATTATATTCCCTGAATTTCATGAAATTAGTTAGGGTCGAACTTGACAAGAACAACAAAAAAGATTTTGTAACACACACCACCTATGGCTTTTTCGAGGATTTGGATGCAGAATGGTCTAAAACAGTATTGTATGTGGTTATTTTTTTCTTCGTTGAGTGTAGTCCTCCTTCACCCCAGATTAATCGCCTAACGACTGAACTTCTGACTGAACAAAACAAATAGAATCAAGTCTTTTGGAATGCTGGAGGTTGATGATTTTCTCAGGAGTAATGTTACTGGAGATGAGACTTGGGCTACACAATAATATAATATAATAAAGAAGGGGGGGGGGGGGATCTGCGGATGATCGTGTGCCTACTGCATAACAATGCCGGACCCCACACAACCAATCAGACAAAGTAACTTTTGGACTCCTTTGGATGCGATGTTTTGAACCACGCGCATATTCCTCCTGACTGGCGAATTCAGTTTCCATTAGGAACCAAGATCGATAGTTAATTTCTCCCCTAAACTAGTCAAATTTACCCCTAGAATGATTAAACGCTCGATCCAAAATAAAGTAGTAATGTATACAATTATTTTGTACCTAAAAATATTAGTAGCGACTTTTGATGGTCATACCTTGAAAGAGAGCTCGAAGTTCTCACCACCCCATACAAGCAGCCCTGAATCGTAGGCGCCCAGTTCTAGAAAATATTCCCTGTTGATAGCGAAAAGCCCTCCAGCGTGCGTGGGTGACCTGAGGAAGAGTGAAATTATAGCTTTCTGTATCGTTGTTCATCATACAGATTGTACCAGAGGGAGCGAAAAAGGCTCCCCACAACAAGTAAGAAGTGTTGTTATACATCGTACCAATACTCAGAAGATATCTTGGGATAGGGATAACAGGAAATCAAGGATTACTTACTTGTAAGGTTCACTGTGATGAGCTCTTGCGTTGATTTCTCGAGCGGGAAGATCGTTTTCTTTGTACAGCATACCCCATTCGAATATACCTCTGAAATGGTGGCCTTCCTCATAAACGGGACGAACTTCAAAAGTTTGATGATCAATGCCATCGATAACTGGCACAGTCATCGTAGTCCTAGAAATATATTGATGGTTAGTGAGAATTGAAACTATAAATAATGGTCCAATAAATGTATGAGTTATGAGATGTTCATAGTTATTTATCATTGTACAACATCGATAACAAATAAAGCTCAACCTCCTTACCAAACAGTCATAAAAATACAGAATTAGGCAGGAAGGGGGCCACTCATTTTACCTGTCATTGTAGATTGGAGCCAGAAGAGGAGGCAACCAGTTTTTATTGACTTCACAATGCGCATCTAAGAATACAATAACTTCTCCGTGCGCTTCCTTGGCACCTCGAGATCTCGTGTTGATCAATCCTTCTCTTGCCGTATTGCGGATGACTCGTACTTTACTTCCGAATTGCTCGATATGAGATTCAAGCTTACTCTTCAAATCATCTGTACCGATTTAAATTTGTCAGTAAATAATTTCAAAGATGAGAACAAAACGTGAACATATATAAAAACTAATTGTTCGAGAAAATACCTTTATCACTAAAGTCATCGACCAAAAGAACTTCTTCCAAAAATTGTGGAGGTGTCTTGTTAATAACGCTGTGTACTGTGCGCATCAGAGTGCTGAACCCTTCGTTGTGGAAGACGATGACGACACTCGCCTTTGGGAGGTCTTCGGGGTAATTCCAATGTTTGCATCTGTACAAGTGAGAGCAAGTTTAGATAAAGTGCATTAGCGTAAAAATCTGAATTTAAATCAATTTGACAAAGTGGTTTGTGGGGTTTTTAGAGTGTAGAAACAATGGATGAGCTTGTTTTAGCAGGTAAAGTTCAGAAGCCAACTTCCTGAATTTTCTATTCTAATGATGAATTCCTGCAGAAATTGCAATGGGGGGTGAGCCTTGATTTTTTTAAAGATTTTTATTCGAAATTAGACTACATTCTGAGAATTTTGGCACCAACCGCGACCTTCTAGCGTGAGTAGATCTGTTTCTATGATTTAACAAAGTATCGACCGTTTATGACGTCACGCGCCCCTCTCGCCTGGGCGGGACCCCCCAGCCCACTGTGACGTCATAAACGGTCGAAACTTTAAACATTCATAGGAAAAGATTTACACACGCTAGAAGGTCGCGGTTGGTACCAAAATTCTCAGAATGAGGTCTACCTTAGATTAAAAATAACAATAAACTGTTTTTCCTACCCAGGCGCACACCCTATTAGCACAAAATAAAGTTTAAAAATCTTTATTTTACGTAGGGTGATTTTTACAGAGGAAAAACTAAACAATTTCCATAACTGAAAAGTTGATCCATTAAATGGCTGTTTGAAAACTACCTCATCTACCCATGTCGAAGAACCTGACTTTTTTATACGTCTCATTACTTAACGACTTTGAATCAAGTTCTTTCCAAATTCACCTTTCATAGAAAACTTCATGAGTGAAAATAAGCATCTAAGTAATTTAATTTTTAATGGGTTAATTCAACAAGTACGCGTCTTTGTCAAGTAAAAGCTAGGCACCTGCAGAGCTAAAGTAAACTTAAATAAACCAAGGTACTTACAAGTACCGTGTTTCAAGTTTATTTTTCGTCAATAATTTGACAAAAATGCAGTCAAAATTAAAAAACGCTGCAAATTATTACACAATGGTTTATTATTTTTCTACATAGATCACTCGTCTGCAAAGCCACCAACCATCCAACATAATGAAAAACATCGATCGCATTTCGGTCAGCTATAATTTGAACGGAGATTAGGCCTCTTTTGCGATTCACACTCGTGTTTCTGATTTATAGTACGTAAAACCCTTAAATTCTCGTAGCGAGCGAACGGTTTGTCCTACAGAGCTCCGCGTGGTCTCAAAAAATTCTAAAAATTCTATAGAATCTTTAATTGAAGGAAAAACAATACCTTTATATCAAAATTTTTTGAGTTAGGGCGTTTTCAAAATTTCAAAATTTATTTTGGAACCCTTAGAATTGACCTGAAGAACTTGAAGGAAAAACAATACCTTTATATAAAAATTTTTTGAGTTAGGGCGTTTTCAAAATTCATTTTTGAACCCTTAGAAGTTAATTACATCAACCAAAATCTTCGGGGCACAACTAGACCCCAAATGGAGCCTAAATACCAAATTTCATCAAAATCGGTCAATGCTAAGTGGGGAAAGTGGGAAAATTTTTAACACCCCCTCAAAATTTGATGGTTTACGTTTCAAGGTAAGTAGAATCCAAAAATCGAATAAAAATTTGGCCGTCCGTCCGCCGTACGCGGCACTTTCCCCACTTAGCATTGACCGATTTTGATGAAATTTGGTATGTAGGCTCCCTTTGGGGTCTAGTTGTGCCCCGAAGATTTTGGTTGATGTAATTAACTTCTAAGGGTTCAAAAATGAATTTTGAAAACGCCCTAACTCAAAAAATGTCGATATAAAGGTGTTGTTTTTCCTTCAATTTAAGATTCTATAGAATTTTTAGAGACCACGCGGAGCTCTGTAGGACAAACCGTTCGTTCCCTACGAGAATTTAAGGGTTGGACGTACGATAAATCAGAAACACGAGTGTGAATCGCAAAAGAGGCCTAATCTCCGTTCAAATTTTACCTGATCGAAATGCGATCGATGTTGTTCTTCATGTTGGATGATTAGTGGCTCTTCAGACGAGTGATCAATAAAGAAAAATAATAAACCATTGTGTAATAATTTGCAGCGTTTTTGGATTCTACGTACCTTGAAACGTATACCATCAAATTTTGAGGGGGTGTTAAAAATTTAAAAAAGGGTGTTTAAAAAATTAAAATTTTCTTGGTCGATTCCAAAGGTTCATTACTGAAAATGATAGACCAAAATCTGTTGAGGGGTGAAATGTTCATGAAAATTCACGTAGAATCCGAATCTGCATTGAAAAATGGGGGTCTCAATTGAAAAAACGAAGTTGGTGTGCGTTGCGCACGATTGGCGCGTGCGCAATGCGCAGCGTGGTCATATTTGAGATCCTTGGGGAAAATCATGAAGATTGAAAAAAAAATTGTTTACCTCTACCTGGACGATTTTAGCAGGGGGGGGGTTTGGGGACACCCTGTATATGGGTTATTCTCAGAAAATACAATTTTTACAAAATCTGGTCAAAACTTTCATAAATCAGATTGAATAATAGCTTTAAGTAGACAGTGAAATATAAGATGAAATCGTGAAATAGGTACCTACCACTAGAATGACATTGAAAATTACTTGCAGACGAATTCAAAATATTAGGCACGTGTATCGTTTAGATACAAAATCCAACTCATCGTTTTTATTTGGTAACTCAATAAAAAGGAATAATAACGTTAAATAAAATTGAAACTGGAGTTGTCGTTAACTGCGGAGCTGAAAACCGCGACTTTTCCACAGTGCGATAGGGGGTCAATTGACTCCATGCGGAACTCCCCCACAGTGCGTTGAGGGGTCAATCGACCCTTCATACCTTATTCCATTAATTCTAGTCTAGGACACAGGAATCAGAACCTTTTGGCAAAAACTCATTTGATTCCTCTAGAGTAGATGTACCTCTTCTGTAAACAGAGCCAGGACATGAATACGACGTGTTCCCCAGTATAATTGGCCTAAATCTCAAAAATTGCATATTTTTGACAATTATTACTAGTTTTAAATACTTTTCCAATCAATAAAACATTTTGCGGATTCAATATTTTTTTAAAAATCATTCCATTCTATATTTTCACAAATTATTGTAAACCAAATGCTGATTTGACAAGTTTATAAACTTGTGTTCGTAATCTGAACCAATAGTTTATTTAATATGAGATAACACATAGATAATATACCAAGACCGAGAGAACAACAGGTAGAACTGCAAAACAATGTGAATCCCTCAGAGGTACGATTATGAAGGGTGGGAAACTGTGAAGAACATCATCAAGTCCGATTCAAAACGAGTTTTTCCGAGGGGCTGATTGACCCCAACCCGCATTGTGAATCAACTCATCAACTCTACTGCGTTGAGGGGTCAATCAGCCCCTCACTTTTTTTAATGATTGACTGGATATTTGATGTAGTCAGTTATTCGTTTGACATGTAACTTTTTTTTCAAACGGGAAAGTAGTCTAAACACTAACGCAAATAGTGACGGACCAGCCTTGCAGCTTCCGCATATAAGGAAGTTCCGCATGGGTCCGATTGACCCCTTAACGTAGTAAACGTGTTAATGGGGAATTTAACTGAATAATCTACCAAAGTTCTGACTCTAAATTGTTTAGTTTTACTTCAGAAGGTGAATTGTAGAAAAATCGTAAGAGAGGATATTTGGCCTCTGGTCTGCACAAAAACAGTTCCTGGTCTGCACGAGACCAGGTTACTGAAGGTGTTGAGGATGCTGATGTGGCTTTTGTCTGCACAAAATCAGGTTATCAGAGGAAGGAGGATCGTCCCTAAAGATTTTCTAAGAGTTGATGAAGGTTGAGAGAGAAGTAGTAGTCAAGGTTTGGCCTCAAATTACAACTACGCAGTTGGGTTCACAAAGTTTGACTGGATCTTTGGGCAACTGTATTCTGCTGTGGCAAATAGAACCAAACACTTTTCCTTACTGAGTACTCCTGTTCTCAAGTCAGTAACACGTGCTGCCTTCAGTAACTTGTTCGAGCGCCTCTGGTTATATTTCTCGCAATAGTTCTAAACAGGGCTTTTGTCAGCCAATAAATGAACTTTCAGAGTTGACCATCGCCATAAGTTCAACTCAGAATGAGAGTCTCTAACTGCAAGCAATATAAAAAAGCCACAGTTCCCATTCTCGCTGATTATTTCCAACCATCTTCTCAATATACCCCGAGGTGTCCCTTTGACCCGTTCTACAAGCAAGCCCACCTCTTTGGGATCTTCCATGCATCATGCTGATTTAAGAAATTTTAGCCCGACTATTACTGCCACGAACGCTTCTGCTTCAGACCCCGTTTCTTGGTCTGTATGAAGCACCCGGGTAGCTCCAGATCGTTAAATAACCGTACACTTATTCAGGCAATAAGAACAAAGACCTCCTCGAAACATTCCCAGATGTACATTCTCATGGATGAAATCATCAGAATTGATAGTGTAGTAATAAATATAATTTCACCTTAAAAATAGCTGAACTTTTTTTTCCTAGTAGTAGTATTCATCTATCTATTTGCGATTTGCTGAGAACTCTACCTACTGCTGAAACTAGCTTAAAAATGCCATTTTCCCGAGAATCACCCACTTACTGGCAAGAAGGAGGCATAACTTACTCTGGAAGCCTAAGATCAGGAATGGTTCTGTCCAAAGATATTTCGTCGGAGCAGGCCATGTTCATCCCGTATTTAGATAAAGACTCTTTAGCTTCATTTTCTTGGTCAGGCCTGAGTTCGTGGCGCTTTCCACCCTCTCCCGGCCCTTTTCTTTTAGGTTCGTCTTTCGGTTCGAAGTTCCCAAAGCCATCAACCAACTCGGGTTTCTGAAATAAGTCAATACAAAGAACTATGAGTCAAAAAAAATTATACTCGGTATATTCGAGTAAACAATCAACAGCTTTCATCATCTTGGAAATGATGATCACAGGTTTCTCATCTTGTGGCTTTGATGTCACAAATTATTATTAAAAAGAAAAAGCATTCATCATCAAAGAATTCCATTTTTGTTTATGTTTTCGTTCCATTGTCTTTCAAGATTTCTACCACTCATCTCAATTCCCAGTTCATTCTTCATTTGACTTTTGTTCGAGTGTTTTGTTAATAAACTGAAAAGTAGGTAATGTAAATAACTACAAGGAGTAGCGAACATGCCCCGAGATTAGGTAGGTACCATCCACCTACTTTGGACTCTTCGAAGAATATGCCAGATTTGCACAGCGGTTTAGTTAAATTTGGGTTGAGTAACAGATTGCTTCAAATTAATAAACAACGAATAATTATTTTTCCATAATGAAGATTAACTAACTACGAAGATCATAATTTCTTCATTTGTCAATAGGAAATGTCGTAACAAATAAACTACGACAGCTTACGAGATCACTAGCTACCTACCAACCATATTTTCGGTTCACACTCAATTCGAAGAAATGAAAGTTGTGGGTACCTTTATTTTGAAATTTGAATACTGGTTGCTAAGGACGCAAAACTGAATACAACTTGAAGAAAGGAACAACGATCGCATTTTGGTCACCTAAAATTTAAACGGGGTCCTCTTTTGCGATTCTCAAACGTGTTTCTGATTTATCTAAGTCCAGCCTTTAAGTTTTTATAGGGAGCGAACGAATGGTCCTAAAGAGCTCTGAGTGGTCTCATTCGATTCTAAAAATGCAATACTAAGTATACTTTCAATTGATGAAAAAACAATACCTTTATATCGAAAGTTTTTGAACAAGGGCGTTTTGAAAATTTCAGCCCTTAGAAGTGACTGACATCAACCAAAACCTTCAGGACACAACTAGACCCAAAATAGAGCCCGTAAACCAAATTTCATTAAAATCGGTCAATGCTAAGTGGGGAAAATGCCGCGTACGGGGGACGGACGGTAACATTTTTATTTGATTTTTGGATTCTACGTACCTTGGAACGTAAACCAACAAATTTTGAGGGAGGATTAACTAGTTTTTCTTGGTTGATTCCAAAGTTTCTTTATTGAAGATAATAAACCAAAATTAATATTCCACTAAGTACACTAGTTTTACGCATTGAATTTAATTTTGTTAGAAAAAAATCAAACAGCCTTAAAACCACCTACTTTCTACGAAAAGTATACGAAGATTCAGAGTTTAAAGAGTTTCAATAATAAACGCAAATGATAGAAAAATATTAGGTATACGCCTTGAGATATTTACGAGTGGATTTACTTGGTGTAGCGAATGTCTTTTACGATACCTACTATTATCCACGGTAGACTGAACGGAGATATCAGACTGATTTATTGCAGAACAAGTTTAAAAGTTTGAGTATAAAAATTGAATCTCACCCAGAAGTAGTCTTTCTAGGTTTAGCCATTTCGAAATGAATGAACCAGTTTTCACAAGGAGATAAAGAGAAGTAATCAAAATTGCTCGCTACTTGATCGTTCAATAACTAAAAGAACTGGGTGTCCCAGAATGAGGAATTTCACCGAATTCTGTTCGCATTTTTCCTGAATAGTTAATGGTGTGGGATAGATGAAAATCGGGTTGATTTCGGAAAATGAGTCTCCTGTTATTTTTGGGAGACAATCAAAATTTATGATTTCAAAAAATAACCGGGAAAACGGACCTCTTCAACGTGAAGAGGGAACGCTCGCTGATTGGCTGTTCGGATCTCAGTCTCTTCCCCTTGTTGCCCGATGGACCTACAAAATTGTGTTATCTAAGAGGAAAGTAACTTTCCTTTTGATAACTGTTATCAAACAAAAACAGGGGAAACCCAATTTTCTCCATCTTGCTTTTTCTGTTTTTTTCTTCAGTTCTTCGATTTTGATGTTTAATGGTTTTGTGAAATGCTGCCGCCAAGGACTATTTGAATTGAGATTTCACGATCTCAGCGCTTCAAGCGGCTGTAAATGAACTATTCCTGGTTGACGTCATCCTCCCGGTTTTTTTAAACGTTCATAATTTCTACACTGTTTTGTGTATTCGTAAATTAGGAAGTACGGGCTGAAAGTTTGTCGTAGGTAGGGAGTTTTGCGAGGTGCTGAATCCGATTTTGGGGTCAAATATAGGAAATTCCGACATGGTGAAATTCCTCATTAATGACCCAAAACTCTGACTGATCCAACAACTAATTTGCACAACTTTTGTGCTATATAATTTTTTCTGAAACCCAACTCTGATTCATTTTAATCTTTTCATACTTTCGATTTGAATTTGTAAAAATTGCCGAAACCCCCTTAGATCACACGTAAATCTAAATTTGAAGATACCAATGGGAAGAGCATAGAATTTCAATTTTAAAAATTGAATTAAGGATTAATTCGAATTTAAACATACCATTCGAAAGTTGATGAATTGCAGATGTTTTTTTTTCGAAGAGAGGGACGTTTAGGAATGGGTGAAAAGATCTTCATAAATACTGTAAAATTCAACCAAAAAAAGTTTCTCTATGACGTAATTTTTTACAAACGTCGCGTGAAATGTTTGTTTGTGAAATGATCAGGAAGGGAATTCAATTCTCTTTCCCTTGGTATACGCAAATTCGAATGAGCATGCGTAATGTAAGGGAGTTACGATCATTTTGGTTTATTGTTTTCAATAATGAACCTTTGGAACAAACTTTTTAACTCCCCCTCAAAATTCGTTGGTTTACTTTTCAAGGTACCTAGAATCCAAAAATCGAATAAAAATTTGGCCGTCCGTCCGCCGTACGCAGCACTTTCCTTAGTTCCCATGGACCGATTTTGATGAAATTTGGTATGTGGTTAGAATTGAACGGAGAATGTCCAGTTTGGCAGTTAAAATGTAAAGTTTGGGATTTCACCTTCTCACTTGTACCTCATGCTTTCAATTGGACATTCAATTCAACTTGTTTTCAACCAAATAAAATGAACAGAGGAAATGAATTAATTTTAAATTGCATAACAATTTATTCTAGATGAGATAGTAGGATTTTCTTAATTAACAGCGAAAAAACGAGGGAACAAAAACAGAAAATAAGTCCGTAGGCAGGTATTCAAGTATTTTCAGCTTACTTGAATACCTGCCTACGGACTTATTTTCTGTTTTTGTTTAGTTTTTTCAGCTTCGGAACGTTGCGTCCACAGACAATCATACATGAGATGATTAAGAACAAGTCGAGCGGGGACGCGATAGCAGTATTTGTCACAGCAGTCCTCAAAGCAAAAAAGCTGGATGGAAGATGGGAGGAAGAAGATGAGGAATAGAATGAAGGAGAGACCAGAACTAGGAGCAGCCTTTTGGCACAAAAAAAGGGCTCACCCTGAAGTAATACTGTATAATTGGTTCCGGGGTGAGTCCTAAGCAGAGGGAGTGGGGTTTTAGTTGGTAGGCCCAATGCATGGGGAGTCCAACACTGTTGGGGTGAACCTCCCCTCTGCTCTTAAAAAGTTTCCCTACTTCCGTAACCGAAAAAATGTATTTTCAGCTTGAGCGGCTTTCTCATCTTTTTCTCCTGTTAAATAGCGTCTGACAGAAACAGACAGAGACAGAACTCAATTTTCACACGAGGTCTGTTATATACTGTTAAATACTTGCCTATGGACTTTTCTTATGTTTTTTTTTCCCTCGTTTTTTCACTGTTAATTAACAAAATCCTACTATCTCATCTAGAATAAATTCGCTATGCAATTCAAAATTAATTTATTTCACCTCCTGTCCATTTCATTTGGTTGAAAACAAGTTGAATTGAATTTCCAAATTGAAAGCATGAGGTACAAGTGAGAAGGTGGAATGCCAAACTTTACATTTTAGACCATCAGAAAAATTAAAACTGGACATTCTCCGTTTTCCCCCTAAGGTCTTCAAATGAAAATAACACTTTTCTTGTGACTAACTTGGGGGAGCCAGTTTGTGATTGAAAAAAAAAAAAAAAAAACTCGAGTCCAAGAGGTTTTGTACAGTATATCATATTATGTTCACAGTAAAGAGCTGAAAATTGGGGAAAATCTCAGATTTATACTCAAGTACCAGAGTTTTCTAGGGCCAAACGTTCGCTTCCTCTGAGGACTGAAAGGTTGAAAGAATGATAAATCAGAAACAAGAGTGTAATCGCACACTTGTTCACTGATGGAAGTAGATCGAATCTCCGTTCAAGTTTTTCTCGTTCGATTCCGAAGTTTCATTATTAAAATTAATAAACCAAAGTGAGACCATTTTCACTTTTTTTCATCTTGTTATATTGGCATTAATCAGCCAGCATAATTGCGGCAGAGCTCAACATAGCAATCATGGATACACGGTGAGGTTGGCCTTGTTAGACTTCACTGTGCAAAACGACTTCCCTATTTCTTCATTTGTGTACGTGGTTATATCTCACTCCGCGTTTCTTTGGAATGTAACGAGGGTATACTATCACCGGAAGCCATTTTTACCAACATCAAACGTTTTATCAGTTTCCCATGGATTTCCTCATCTTTTATGAGATGTCGAAGATGAACTGGAAAGTGGTGAAAGGTGGGCAGTTTCTTCGATTTTGAAAATTAATTTCTTGAAAATATTACTGTTACAGGGTAGGTACTGATCAAGAGTTGCTGAGCGTTACTTCCTTTCTTCCAAGCTTCCTATCTGTAAAGTAGGTTCGTACCTGTATACTGCTTACCTACATACGTAATAGGAAGTTAAGTAAAACGTACATATAATAAGCACATGAAAAATATAATATTTATAGGTATTAAGGTTTACCTACAGCCACTCTTTCAACAAGTTTGATCTTAAATTAGTTTTTATTGCCGAATTACCTTGAGGGAGTAAGATTCATTACCTACGTTCTATATGAGGATTGATGCAAGACGCTGGATCATCTAAGAGATGAAATGAAACTACGTGAAATAAAAATGAATCCCCCACAAAACCATACTATATTTCTTCGGTAACAAGTATAAAAACTTACCAGTATTCCACCAGAAGTTCTTCTTGAAGCGCTAAACGTAGATTCCCTCTGAAATTTCTCATTGGATTTCATGTATAGCAAATATACTAAGGGTACAAATACCAGGAAGCAGACCGCTACTTTGAACACCCTGCTTTTACGGAGCTGTATCACTCTCATTGCGTCAAACACTTTGTTTAGCAGGTTTACGTAAAATTAGTTAACAACACAAGGGAATGAACTCTACCGACGGCAATAAACAAGGTACCTCATACCGGCGATACTGTCGCCAACGAAGCGGAAACAGAGCTCCTATCAACTAGGTAATTGGAGATAAACTAATGAAATGAGAAAGAAACTTTCGTTCGACCCATCGAAAGAAAAAAATTAATACTGTCACGTCAACTATGGCTAAGAATAAGAGGAACGCGAATATGCAAATGCACGTTACTTTAATTTTGGAGAATTTTGCTGTTGTGGTTCTTGTATTTTTTAGCGAAGGTGTCTGCCATCCATGGACCAAGCATTTATCGGTATCCTCCATGATGCTTTACCCTACTTCCATGTTCCAACTGTGAACCAAGCTATTACTTCCATGCCGTGACTTCAAAATTGATCCAAACTCAACATCAACACGTGTTGTCATACTGATTTTGATCCTTTTGTTGTTTTAAAAATTATTCAAGATTTAATTCGTTATTTACTTGAGATTTAATCAAATTATTATTATATTAGCAGAAATAGTAAATTGTGACTAACGCGCTGAATATTATGCTTGAGATAGCATGATATTTGAAACCACATAATTCTTCTTATAACTCTCTGACCGGGATGCTAAGATCATACTAATGGGTTTGACGAAGCAATACTTACGATACGTTCCTGCTGGGACTTTCAATCTAATCACCAGCAGTGTATGTAATGTGTGTTTTGTGACGTACCAGGGACAGGAAGGACGGTTCGTTGCTTGTGGTGCTTCTGATTACATCGTCATTTGGGATTTGAGACTTGGAAATGAGGTAAGCCAAGTAGCTAGTAGTTGCAAGAGATTCACTAAGTACAAAAGTCTAAGTCTAAGTACAAAACCGTCGAGTATTCTCATAAATCTGCAAACAATAATTGTTTGTCAAACAATTTGCAAACAATAATTGGTCAGTAATTATTACTGACCATGGTTGGAGGCAGATTTGATAGATGGTCGGGGTTGTTCTAACAGTCTCTGCAAGCAAGTGAACGATCATTGATCGATCTCTGATTTCAGGCGTTGAAGATTCCATTGGAAGTTCACAGCGAAGTAACGTACCTTTGTCCTAGTCCTGATGGCGTACATCTAGCGGCAGGCCTCACTAATGGATCCGTGCACGTTTATAATTTGACTACTGGAGAGCAGAAAGCTGTGTTCGCTGGTCACCGGAATGCAATTTCCTGCCTCGCATTTGATTCGGACGCACACAGGCTCGCTTCTGGAAGCAAGGTTACTCACTACCTACCATTTTTCTTGATAGCAAAATCGCTTAGGTATTTTATTTTTATGGGAATATGTGTTGGCTCCAACATGCCAGATCCTGGTCGGGATCCCTCAGTGGACGTTGTCAGCTTTGCTTTGGTTGTCATTCACGTTCTAGGTGTGTTATATAATAATTTTAATGGTGATTGATGGATTCAAATCTACTGTGATAGGATTCGATTACCACCAATTACTTCGACTATCTCCTGTTAAATCGGTTGGCCAACTATTAAAATTTTTGCTGATCAAACGTTGACCTCAGAAGAACGTTGCTGTTTCTAGAAGGAAGAATAAGTCGAACCTTGATACGTTATCATCCATCGATAAGGGGCCCCTACATGATCAATAATATGGTCTGTTCGGAGAGGCAGTCCTAAACGGTTCGGAAGGGTTTGGAGGAGCCCAGAGGAGTCTTTTCGCCTCTATCCCCTCCCCTTTTCAGTTCTGGTTTGGTTACAGACTGCCTCTTCGAACAGACCCATAATGTCAAAATGACAGTAATACTGATCGTCTAGGGTTGGTAATGATGGAATGACGGGCTGGAATGATGGAGATCCGGATTTTCTGATATTGAGGCGTCATTACTTGGGAGGAGACGGGTTACTGTCATTATTGACAATAATGACAATTATTGTATAAAACAATTGAAAATCTCTCCATTTCAGGACATGGCCACCTTATGGTCCCGTCTATCAATATTATTTACAGAACAAATCAACAACCTAATGTCAAAAATCGTGCATCTTTATATTTCAGGATACAGAGATCGTGATATGGGACCTCATAGATGAACGTGGTTTGGAGCGGCTCAGTGGCCACAAAAATGTTGTCACAGCGATGACTTTTTTGAAAAATTCTAACGTTCTAATATCTTCAAGTAAAGACACTTACATCAAGTTCTGGGATTTAGACGCTTCACATTGCTTCAACACAATAGCTGCTCATGTTACTGAAGTAAGTTGTTCGAGTTTCTTCTTCATCCAGATGTTTTTCACTCCCCCCGTATTTCCTCGCCTTCTTACATTAGAAATTTTTTCGTCTTTCAACGACTCGTTTTGAGTTGTTGGGGAAAAAAGATTGTGCTTCAGGGAATAAAAAAACAAATATTTCGATCTGCTCAGAATTTAAAGCTGTGCCAATTTTGAGCTAAAAAATTCGTCTTGATAAGTCCATAATTGGAAATTAAAGATAGTAATCTGTGGTGATGCCATGATGAGGACAAAGCGAGTTAGGAACTTGACATCTTCATCCTGGCCATAAGATCTCAGCTCACTAGTTGTGTGGGTGCATCACTTCCAGCATAATGAACACAGCAACGTTGAAGTTTCTCTCTCCCAGTCTTAAGTTACGCTTTATCGTGTAATCTCTGAATGTTGTGCTAATTAATTTTTCAGGTTTGGACTCTTTCTATGATTGGAAATGACGAATTTATAGTGGCGGGGAGCAACGACAGCTCGTTGATGGTTTGGTCCCTGCATGGACCCGACAGCCATGATTCATCTTTTGAAACAGAATCATTAGATGTGAGTTTGCTAAGCGTTCGAATTGTATACTTACCGCGTGTGATGTAATTATTTTGTATCTTTATGTAAGATTATTTTCGTCGTAGGGTTCTGTATCGGCGAAGAAATGCGGTTCAGTCTTGAGAGAGGGAAGAGGTAGAGTTGTTTCTGTGGCAGTCGACAATACTGGAAGGGTGCTTACAGTTCATGGAACAGACGCTAAGGTGGAAGTATTTGATTTTCTTAATAAGGAGGATGCTGCCGCAAGATCCAAAAAACGATGCGCAAAAGAACGAAAAAAAGCACTGAAGTAAGATTTTTATGAACTTCTAACTTTGTTCGGAAGAGACAAACCGTCTTACAGGCCTACCTACCCCTTTTCTGGTAGCCTGTGTGAAAGTATTGCTTCAGCTACCTCCGTGTTTCTGACCACTCTCTGGCAAGTGGTCAGAACATGATTTTGAACTGCTTAATAGACTGTTCTAACTACCAGTGTTCATCATAATTATTCAGTCTTGTTTTCTTCAAGGTGGTGAGGTGAAAGGGATATTTCCTGTATTCCTTCCTTCATGTAAACAATTTCTGTCTACATTAGTGGGTATTTCTTCTGTCTCAAGGCAAGCTTCGAGCTTTTTATTCAATGTCATGTTGACTTAGATGCAACTGGCCGTAAGATGAGATCTATCAGAAGGCTCGCTATGGGAGCTGTGGTATTTTTACTTCTCGCTTATTTTGAAATGGTAGTCAACCGTCCTTTATATTACAGACTTGGAACCAATCCTGAGCTGAAAGAAGAAATATCTTTGAAGGATGTTGTGCGGAAACTGGGGACGTTTGTTTGTTCTGACAAAGTAAAGTCTGTATCAGTGGTCACCGGGAGTGCTGAATTGAGGGTGAGCTTGAACATTTTACATTGATTGAATATGACGGAAGATATTACTTGTTGAATCACCTACCCGTTTTACGACTGATTAACGATATATTTCAGGTTGCTGTATCTTTGGCAAACAACTCGTTGGAAATGTATTCTCTCAAGCAGGGTGATTCCTCCAGCAACAAGACAGCGTCGTTTGATCTGTTACGGAAATTCATTCAGCCTGGGCATCAAGGCGAAGTTCGGGCTGTTTCGTTTAGCTCAGATAATCTGGCCATTGCAACAGCGGGTGCCAATTCCATCAAAATATGGAACAGGTAAAGCAAATTAAGATTTTTCAATCAAGTGCCTTTAAATAGGCAATAATTATCGACATAAGAAAAAAATCCTTTGCTAGGTCCTGCTGAATTTTCAATTAAATGCTATTTTTCTCGACTTGTAAAAAACTTTCCTGAAAGACAAAAGAAAACGAGAATGAAAAATAAGAAAGTTGAAGAAAAAGTTGGTTTTTAGAAATAATAAATACATTTCAAGGATTTAATTTCGTACATATATATTGTCGTGACTCCAGTAACTATAAAGTCTTGCTTTCTCTGAATAAACAAGTGGTTAGACCTACCTCGACGACGGGCATCTGTTTTAACGGTCAAACATTCAAAGGCGCCTAGACTAGTTTCCTCATCCGAACATTATAGGTTTATAGAGAAACTTTGCATCCCTTTGGCGCATTCTGCTGGAGAACATACGACTACTTATCATCAAGCTAATTCCCGTGTGTACGATAATTTTTCGGGAATTTCTTCCCTCAAAAGTGACATGATTTCCTTCCTACTGCAGATCGTAGATCGCAGATCCTACTGCAGAAATTCGTGCATCACGGAGTCTGTTTTAAAGCCTAATTCCAGTATGATTTATACCTACCTAAACGAATAATTCGCATGGACATTGTCTATAATAAAATTAGTAATTACTCAAGGACCCATAAAAATACTATAGGCACTCTAATTCCATTGGGAAAATGGAAAACTGTTAAAAATTGGAAAATAATAATAATAGAAGTAACTCCACTCTCGTATTATCCCAGTGCGTGTATGAAGATTTCTGCACGATTTTCTTGATGCATAATTAGATAAAATTCAAATTTTGTTTAAAACTGAGTCTACGTATTTATTTTTTGATTGCCGAATACTACCCATCACAAAGCAAAAATATCTGAGAACGAAAAATGGTAGGTACCTACAATTTATTACCTACCTATTAGATAAAATTCAAATTTTGTTTAAAATTGATTCTACTATTTATTTACCTGCTTCAAAAATCATGTATGACTGATTAGGTACTAGGAAAGAATAAGAAACAAAAACAGGTATAAACAATAACAGATAAAGGGCGTCTCTTTCGTTCACAGTGCAGCCACTACACGAACTTCAAATTTCTCACCGCCAATTTCTCTGTCAAGTTTTCACCATCAAAGGTTGATTCGATCGTTAGTTCGTGGATCCGCCATCTAGGGGGCGCCACACGGATGCTAAGTTTCTCTGGTAGACCTATAGAACTACTGCAAAATACTCGGCTACTAGATCTATACCTAAACCTATTTCGAATCTTAACACAAAGAGTACACCTTTTTGTACCTTTTATTACTATACCTTCTTTCGACAAACCTGTGTCAAGCGCACGGAAAATTCTAGCAACCTCATCAACCTATCCAATAATCTGGTTTTAATAGACCAGTACTAAGTGATTTATCAAGTAATTTTTGTCAACAGGGTATCTCTTACGTGTTTGAGGACAGTCGTAACTGACTATGCTCTATGCATTTGTTTCGTGCCTGGTGACCGCCACGTTATAGTTGGGCTCAAAAGCGGGTCTGTTCTAGTTGTTGACATTTCATCTGGCGAAATTCTGGAAACCATCCCCGCACACACTGCCGAAGTTTGGAGTATTGCTCGGACGCACGATGACGTGAGTTCTACATTTTCTAGTACTTTGATGTTCTTCTTGTAGAACTTTTCGTTCAATAACCTTAACTTCTTATCCCCTTTCAGACAGGTATCATTACCGCCAGTGGAGATTCAACTATCAAAGTCTGGAAATTCGAGTTAGTCTCTGTCGAAGGATCAAAAGCCAAAGTTTTGTCAATACTGCACACTCGGACTCTCAAAGTAGAAGAACCCATTTTGTGCGCTCGGGTTTCACCTTGTGGAAAACTGATTGCAGCTTCCCTCCTCGATTCGACTACCAAAATCTTCTTTTTTGATTCGTTTAAGGTGAGTAATGGCGTAATTACCCCACAGTTTTCTTAAAGAGTGATAAGAAGTTGATCTACGATAGGTTTGTTGCGTGGCATAAAGAACATTAGAGTGTGCGCATCAAACGAAAATCGGTGGAAAAACACATGAATCGTGTTCTTAGGAACCCTCTGATTCGGAAAAGCCAGAGTTAGTAACCTAAAATGTTTTCATGAATAAGGGATTGATTGCATTCAGAAAGTTTGGCAGTTTACTGTGCCACCTGAATGATTGTTACGTCATCTCTAGCAGAAACTCGAGCTGAAACGACCACTACGCGGTGGTGACTCCTCACCGCAAATGTCTTTACATTCCTACATTAACTTACGGGGTCGGTACTCACAAATTTCAGGTTTTAAAACTATTTCTGTGCCATTGTGTGGTCTTTTCCCTTCAACCAACATCGTAATGAAGCGTTGGAAGGAAGTACAAGATAGGTTTTCGCAAGGCACTAGCAACAATATCCCGTTGATAACTTAGGGCCGGTTTCACCACAGTGGATTAACTAGAGTTGATCCACGACAGAGATTTAAATCCCGGATTTCGAAAAGGACTGTTTCACGAACGCGTTATCACGATTTAACTCGGCCTTATCACGATTTAACTTGATCCACCCCGGAGGGTGGTTTAACTCTTCTGATCCGTGGATCTTTACGAAAAAGGCGCCGCCATATTGTTTTTTGTTTACAAATTGCCGTCTTCCTACCCGTCTTGTGTTCATTTCGTTTTGATTTCATTTCGTTTTCATTTTGTTTAAATGAATCGACTATTCCCTATATTTTCGTCATCCTCGTCGTCTTCTGAGTCCGACGAGGACTGCCAACAACTATTGGAAGTCGTGGTGCCGAGACGGCATATTGTGCGGGAGAGAGTGGACCATTTCAATATTTGGGACAACACTGATTTTTTCGCCAGATTCCGGCTGACAAAGGAAGGGATTTATGTAATCCTGGATTTTGTAGATTGTAGTGATTGTAGAAAACAACGCTTGCATACAAGTCTTGCATACACCAGAGTGGAACAAATTGTACTTACAAGTACTGTACAAAGTACAAGTACAAGTACACGAATGTACTTGTACTTGCAACTCGAGAGACAAGTAGGTACAAATAATACGCTTGAAGATGGGAAAATTTACTAAAATTTAACATCAAAACAACGCCGTTGATGGCAAAAAATTTAACACGAAATTACGCCCGACTATTGAAAAAAGTAAACAAAACTAGAGTTGTCATCTCTCACTTATTTGTCAAAACACAAACAACGGCGGACAAGACGTAAGTATCCACGAACAAAATATTATAGTTCCATGCTATTACTTCTTCCATGCTCCTTCATCGCGAGCGTTATCGTGCTGGGGATAGCAATTTCGATGCTAACTAAATAAACTAGGATTAACCTTGATCCATGGATGAAACTCTTTCGTGAAACGGTCAAGATCCTGATCCGTGGATCTATTTTGAATCCTGGCTTAAGATGATCGGAGGTTCATCCACAGTGGTGAAACCGGCCCTTAAAGATGTTTCACGGATCATTGACAATCCGGATTTTAGAACGAGTGAATCGAGTGGTCAGAAAAACAGAACGTAAGTTTCGAATTAAAAGCCACCATGAAGTTTGCTTTCTTTTATTCCAACTGACTAAGGCCCACACGATCTCGCTGTCCCTGTGTTGAGGATGTATTTACCGACTCTATTTTTTCTTGTTTGTGAACCTACCTACTAAATTTCGGTGACACTTCTGTGAACAGTATCTAACACCATCATAACCGTAGTTTTTATATAAAGATCGAACTGTCAAATTGAAAAAATCTTGATTGGGCTATGATAACAACTTCTCTTCATCAGATTATCTACTACTTCCCAGAATGAAACATTACTTTCCTTTCGTACTTCAGTAACTTTTCTTTTCACAACTCATTGTAAATATAAACCTGACATCAGACAGCAAATTCGCGGTGAGAATGTGAGGTGAAGTAAATACGAGATGAAGTATTGAAGTCAAGTAGGCACGAGTTGAGGGCGTTGGGGGTTATAATGGGGAGAGAATTTTGTTTTCGTACGGTAATGATTGGAGTTTTATTTGAGATGGGGTTTCACGATGTTTGCTACCACCCGAAAGCCAGCCAATCACATTCTCCAGCGTTTTTGACGTGGCGTTTCGCGGGATTGAAAAACTGATAATTTTCCTTACCACCAGTAATTTTTTTTGGAGCTCGATTTTTGTGTGGGAGCCAAATTTTATTTATTTTCAAGGCTTTTTCTTTTTTAAAAAATTCAAATAATACGTGCGCACACCCTATTTTTCAATTTTGGGGTGAAACTCGAGCAGTCTCATCCAGGGATCGCACCAGATTGGTTTTGGTTTGGTGACTATACGAACGCTCTGTTGCGAATGCTATCCTCAATAATTTAATACGACATTGTTATGAATACAAGTAATTACTAACACTTTCACCATAGTTTTTCCTGTAATAAATAACATGGTTCCAAGTTGGAATTACCATCATCTCCCTGACGGGCACTTAACGGCCTTAACTTAATCGCCCTTAACGGCCACCTCCATGTCCCCAATTTGCCGCCTCAGCCATCCATAGATTATGGGTTTGAGATGATGGTCTAACAGAACTGTTATTTACTCAATTTGCTGGAGGAATATCCACAGATTTGACTGTAAAGCACTATGAAGTGTGATAATCACCAAAGTAGCTGGAGGAATTTCTACATCGTCTGAATAGTTACTAAGCTGGAGGAGTATCGACAGCTTATGTATACTTATTTCCTAAGCTGGAGGAATATCAACAGCGTCTGAATAGTTACTAAGCTGGAGGAGTATCGACAGCGTATGAATACTTATTTACTAAGCTGGAGGAATATCAACAGTTTCTGAATAGTTACTAAGCTGGAGGAGTAAAGTAAAAAAGTAAAGTAAAGTAAAGTAAGCAACCATTTCAGGTTGAATTTTCGTCCGACTGCCATTCTTGGCGTCGCGGCCGTCATCAGCTGTCTCCCTAAGGGGAGATCAGAATTTGTTCTGATGATTTCGCTCATGGCTTCCCAAACATCACCGCCCTGGGTTGGAACGAGAGATTGCCGATCGTCTAATAGACAGAAAACTTTCTGCTGGCGACCAGATTCGAACTCGCATCCCCGCTAGACGGTTCTTATCCTATCACCGCAGTCGGGTACACTGTCCACTAGACCACCGACGCCCACTGGAGGAAGTTGGAGGAGTATCGACAGCTTATGAATACTTATTTACTAAGCTGGAGGAATATCGACAGCTGCTGAATTCTGAATGACTGATAAATAGCTGGAGGAATTTCGACAGCTTCTGAATAGGTACTAAGCTGGAGGAATATCGACAGCTTATGAAATCTGAAAGTACTACTGTTTAATATTGAGTTGGGATGATTTTATAGCATTTATATAATATTGCTTACATAATATTACTTACATGAGGTAGATGATGGTAGGTTTGATGCGCGACTTCCTTACTTCACGCACTTCAGACTGTACTGACTCACTGAAATTTACTGACATACTCAAAAACTGTTGCCTGCTTCGGCCGCTAGGGGCGTGCTCTTTATTATTTCTAAACGTTTGCGACCCGCTCAACATAATCTTGAACCATGGTGCTTACGGAAGAAGGGAGAATAATGTTCGGTGCCAGTTCTGTGAGCCGCGCTACCAAACCTAAATAATTACGAGTTATTCCTCGTATTTCTTGTGTTTACTAGCATAAGTTCTCAAATCTGATTTTTTTTTTCAGTTTTTCATAAGTTTATACGGGCATAAAATGCCAGTTCTCGCCTCTGATATATCGTACGACTCCACTCTGATCGTGACTGGAAGTGCAGACCGCAGCATCAAAATTTGGGGTCTTGATTTTGGTGATTGCCACAAATCACTGTTCGCCCACGACGATTCAGTCACTGCTGTCCAGTTCGTTCCACAAACACATTATTTCTTCTCGTGCGGTAAAGATGGAAAAGTCAAACAGTGGGACGCTGATACATTCAATAAAATCATCACCTTGGAGGTATAATAAGTTTTGATTCCAATAAACTATTTTTTGGGTAAAAATTCAATTTTTTCCAAATATTATCCTCTATTGTCAACTTGCATTGGTGTTCATGTCAAAAATTTAAAGTTACCAAGTGTGACTAAATTTTTAAATTGTTTTTAGGGACATTTCGGAGAATGCTGGAATCTTGCCGTGGGTGGAGATTTCGTTGTTAGCTGTGGAAAAGATCGAGTTCTGCGTGTCTTTGAAAAAACTGAGGAGCCTCTTGTACTCGAAGACGAGGCAGAGGAAGAGAGGGAAAAGGAAGAATTGGCTACTGGGCAGGATTCGATCGCAAAGCTACCCTCCGTGAAAACTGTCACAGCCGAAAGAGGGGTAAGTTTACTGCAATTATTAGAGAGTTCCTGGTGGGTTTAGATACGGCGTTTAGATGCACACAATCTCAATCCGGCGCCGAATTGTGATAAGAACGCGCCATATCCGATACGGCGCCGTATTATTACGGTCGAATACGTGACTAGGAGGCAATCCAGCACGCCGTATTGAAAACATGGCGGACAATCCGGTTCTGGCGCGCCGGATCGACTCTACTAGGAACTCTCTAATAAGTTGGTGCCTAAATGAAGTATGGAACCCACACATTCATTATTATTTGAATGCAATTTTCATTATTTATAGTCATGTTTTAACTTCATGGGTAGCCATAAGATGTAGTGAAAACTTCAGGCCTCACCTTACTGCTCAGAACCATTGGCTAAAATTCAAGAAACATGGAACATGCTTCAGTCACGATTTTTGGCGGAGTAGGGATGGTGTGGACGCCCGCGTGACACTGGAGTCACTGCGTGACGTCGGCCATCACCTCCGTGTCACTGCTCCATGTAACGTTTTCGGGTGGTTAGCCCAAGGCTAAAGCATGTTCCAAGCTAAACCATCAAACTGGACTATCTACAAGACAGTAGATGTAAGTTGAGGGTTTTTTTTCTCAATTTCAAAGTGAAAAATTTTGCCGCAAAAATGTTAAGGACAAAAGTTGACCATTTTTGCTTAGACCTAGCAATCATTTGTGTCACTTATCAGAGGTTTTTTAATCTGTTTCTCCAAGTTTCTTGTAATGTGACATGTTCGCCAAACTTAAAATTCCAACTTTGATGTTTTCAGGCTGAAAATTTGATGGAATGCGTTGACGTTCTGACCAACTACAAAGAAGTCGTTATGAGTGGCAACAAACCCGAGATTCCTCCTATCATGAGAGCTCTAGGAGTGAAGACCCCTAGCGATTACCTTGCAAAATCACTTGCGTCCATCAAGCCAAGGTACTTAGTTATTAATCTCCAAATCAATTACCCAAAGTTTGATTTGCTGATTCTAGGCGATCTGATGCTATTGGTAGAGTGAGTTTGAAGTCCAGATCATCTTTCTAAGGGTCTTCCTTGCTCCCTTAAGATTATTGGATTTCGTGTATGTCGCACAAATTAAGAGGGGAACGGCTTGCGAGCCTCAAAATACTATTTGTCTGACTGCCTCTTCTGTTGAGCCGTGAAAGCTAAGGCTGAAAATCGGAGAAGCGTTTTGATTGGTTGATGTTTTGACGTAGGTATGGCTCACCTCATGAGATAGCGGCAATGGAGGATTGTTCATTCCCATGTCAACAATGCTCACGAGCTATGAGAGACATTGTTTTGGCATTTTAATGATTTGCATGAGATGAAGGTAACTAATGAGCCGACTTTTGAAAAGAAGCAGAAATGGGCGTAGTTTCTACCCATCACCCTATAAATCCTCCCTCTGGACCCACTTATCCATTCTTGCCATCCATTTTAATGTTAGCCTTCTTCTCTGTCAAGTTGTCTCCAGCACTCAGTTTTCTCCTGTGTAAAGTCAGGCTCTGGAACTCTCAATTTATAGTATGCCCCATGGTATTGTGACTAATTAACAAGTATATTGTGATCAATTCACGAACACAACGATTTTCCTTCTGATCAACAACAAAACTCTGATAAATCATGTATGCAGGGGAGTTTCCTACCTTTAAACTGCCTCCTTCCTGTCATAATGATCTGTCTTCAGGTCGTAGATTAGCCTTCCCCAAGAGATTGGCTCGTAGGTGACGTATCTCCTTGCCCCTCTTAAGCATCTCTTGTGGTATGAAGGTTACTGAATAAAGACTTGCAGATTCTGGAAAATTACTAAGTTACTTCCATGATAAGTAATCTTAGCTAGCTATACCGCTCATAAAACTTGACATTCTTGTTCTGCTTAGTAGGTACAGGCATATTTTCTAATTTATTCAATTGCTGACCGATAATCTCTAATTCCCATCTAATTTCTTTTCAACAGTGAACTTGGCGAGTCGTTGTTACTCTTGTCTTTTCACCATGTCACCTTCATCTTGGAGATGCTCCCTCGGTTGCTCTCCTGCCCCAACAAATGCGAAATAGCTTGCAAAACTCTGTTGACTCTACTCAGAATTCATCATAATCCTATCGTCTCTGACACGTCAAGATTAAATCTAATGGAAAAGTTGCAAAATTCTGCCATGCAAGCTTTGGAACAATTTACAGTGAGTTAAAAAATTATAGTCAAGTAAATGGCTAACACAAACTTGAAGTACCTATTTAGGAACTTGAATCGCAATAACGTGTGATTGTCTTGTTTGAAGGATCTAGCTGGAGTGAATCTCCATGGACTCCTCTTCTTGCAACGGCAAATGGAAGCAAGAGAAGGTGTAACGTTGTTCCAAGATGCAACAATAAATTTCAGAGAAAAACAGAAGAGGAAACTACGGAAAGAGATCGTTACAAAAGCTGCTGGGATGAAACTGTAATCCTTTGTTGAAAGTTTTTATATAGTCGGCATTACAATGGTGAAGCCGATGAACTGTTGTTGGCGCAGTGTAGAAAGAAAAGTCTAATGAAGTGCCTGTTAAGACTATTATAAAAAAGTTCACTACAATGTTGTGTTATTTGATTTTAACCTAACGTAAATATTTAAGCAGCAAACCATGTTATTCGTCCAGAGCATCATTGAACTGCATGTTTTTTTTTTAAATATGCATCTCAATCAACAAACTAAATGCAGAGGAGGCATGCCAAAAACAAAACTAAATAAATCAAAAGAGTGGAAGCCCAGTCATTAGAGATTATTTAGCGTAACAGTTAAAAATAACCTATTGCTGGGTTTTGTTAATTCCGCTTGGAACCTAATATCAAAATAACCCTGTTATTAGATAACGTTTCAGGGTAGGCTCCAAAATGTGTGGAGCCAGAACAATAGCTTGAGTTTTTTTTAGAACAATGGAATGATACTTTGGAATGGAATAACAATACAACATGATAGAACGCCAACCGTATGTACGTACGTACATATGCACGTTGGAGGAATTCGGGTGGGAGGAGTCAGAGGGGGGAGGAGTTTGAGGAACCGGGGGTGGGTGGTGTTAGAAGATTGGGGGGGGGAGGAATCGGAAGGGGAAAGGAGTTAATTGTCAGGGAGGGAGGGGGAGTCGGAGACAATAGGAGTTAGTTGTTGGGGAGAGGGGAGTCAGAGGAGAGAGCTATCTCGTGAGACAAAATTCCAACCTGAGTGAAGTGTAACTCAGTGTAACATCCTTCTCATAATATTTTTTTGGAATTTAGTTTTTCTGAAATTTAAATAAATTAAAAATGTGGAAGATGGGTGAAAATAGCACAAAGATAGCACGTAGATATTATTATCTACGATTTGTTTTTGCCTGCATTTAGCAGGCTTTTCATCATGATAAACAAACGAATGTAGGTCGGGAACGAAAAGTAGAAAACAATACCTTGGAATGGTTTGTCGGAATGAGCTTGTGAGTAGGTCCCTGAGATAACAGGTTACTGGAACCTATTACCCACCCGGAGCAGTAATGGTGGAACCTAATAGGCAAATGTAACCATTTTGCCCATCTCATTACATCTACACCCAATGCAAGTGCTAAGGTTGGAGGATTCAGTGGGATGTAGGGGATTGCCTCGATAGAAAGACCACTAATTCAGGTAGGTGCCACCACCAAGCACTCCTGTAGTGATTCCTAAATAATGTAACTCCGTGGCACTATGCCCACAGGACTCAGTCACACTCAACGCTGTCCGAAAAACTGACACTTTAACTTTTGACGGAAAATATTTCTTGTCTGATTTTTCGGATCATGGCACCTGCTGCTTCCCATCAGGAAGAATGGCCGAAGGTATAGGACTCTGAAATGTTGACCTTGACCTTGAAGTAGAGAAATAAAAATTGGTAATTTTAAAAGTAGGAGAAAGAACGAGGAACTCCTCATTGAGCCTGGTTTAGACAAAGTGCACCAAACTCATCCTCTCCCCATTGTTCCCACAACGCGCATTTCCTCACCTGGAAGGGTGAGCTAGGCTAAACAGTCAGATGCTCAACCCAAGTAGCTTGTTCAAACGACGCGAATTTTCTTTTATACTCAACTACATACTGACTGATGCCAGATCACCCTAAGTTTCCCCATTGTGAGGGGGCATGTGCGCTTCGACTATTCTAACTAGGTATCTTTAGCACCCTCTACCCAAAAATTTATCGCACATTTGGTAACCCTGATAGCCTGCATTGTACTTATACGCCAGCAGGGAGGGTAAAGCTGGATTCACATGGGTCTGAAAGTTCAGAATGACGAGAAAACTAGTGGAGGGGTAGGAGGAAGGTTCACATGGGCGGAATGATAACCTTCCTCCTGAATGCCTCTTAAATGATAACCTCCGTTGACAGTATTTTGCAAGGATGGTGATCATTCCTCGTTAAAATCCATAAATTAAAAAAAAAAGACGGCGAGAAAACAAAAGAGTGTGGGTGTGGAACCTCGGGGTGGCCGATTGCAACAATCAATGGTTTTGATGGGTTTTTTCGACAAAGAAATAATATTGCTCTTGGAATTTTTAATTTACCCACATGCTCATCTATTTTTGCGAATGCCATCCGAACAGTGTTTCTAGAAAATTATCACAGTTTGGACTCTAAAAAAATTCTGGGAATACATTATCACAAGTCATAAATCGCGTCAGAACAATTGATTGTTGGCTACTACCGACAGTTGGCCAACCCTAGTGCTACCTCCACTAGTTGTTATCACTCCTGACCACTGCGCAGGCGCGTGGAAGATGGTATAAAAATGTCTTCCGCCAACGGATGACCTGCTGTTCAGTCAAGATGGCGGCCACCATTCTCCACTGGGGAAAAGCAGCCAATCAGGTTGCGTTGTTTCTTTCCAACCCATGTGAATTCAGCTTTATTGTCTGAATATAGATATTGCCAGGGATCTTGTCTACAGTATTTTTGCTTTTGCGTTTTGCTTTTGGTATTTTGGTCCACTAAAGATTCGTTAAATTATTATCATTACAAAAGGTGTTCAGTACTGCAATAATCAAGAACAGACAAAAAATATGTCATACATGTTATGTTTGTACGACTTCTTATTGAAAGGGGGGAACACAAAGAACTTAAAATCGGAACACAACACTGTTCAAACAGCTACTGCTAACTGATAATGGCAGGGTTGATCAAACAACAATGGTAATCATCTGGCATTCAATATTTTTTATTATTTAGTACAGTATAAACGTTACTTCATTCATCAACTCTTGGCCTTATATTATTATTTGTCGGGTGTCTGTAGTCCCTGCATGATGTATAGTTTAGCCAAAGCTTGAGAACAGAACTGCGAAATGTGCTGAGAATATGCGTCCACTTGGGCAGACATGATCATGGGCACCAGACGAGGAGGAACCATGATCGGCCTGAAGAGTTTGTTGATGTCCTCTTCAGGCAAAAGCGGCTCATCCTTGGCAGCACGAGCAGTGTTTTCTTGATTCCTCTTTTGCTGGTAGCGATGTTTGTCTTGGGTTTGCCTCACTACGGCGTGCTGGTACCTATCAAGAAAACAAAGTCACGCATTGAGTATTGGACGTCATAAGAGTTTTTTTCGTGCTGTTCAAGGGTGGCAGCAAGTAGACCCCAGAGTCTCATAATCAGTGAAAAAATCAATCAAGACGAAAAAGGCTCATAATGAGGAATTTCACCGATTTCTGTTTGCATTTTTCCTGAATAGTTAATGGTGTGGGATAGATGAAAATGGGGCTGATTTCGGAAAATAAATCTCCTGTTATTTTTGGGAGACAGTCAAAATTTTTAATTTCAAAACTAACCGGAAAAACAGACGTCCAGCGGGAACGCTCGCTGATTGGGCTGTTTGGATCGCCGTCTCCTCCCAGTGTTGCCCATTGGGACGACGAAATCGTGTTTTCTAAGAGAAAAGTTATCAAACAAAAACAGAGGAAACCTAATCTTCCCCATCTCGCTTTTTCTATTTTTTTCTTCAGTTTTTCGATTTCGAACTTTACTGTTTCATGAAATTTTGCATCTGGGGACTATGGATTTCTCGATCTCAGCGCTTCAAGCGGCCATAAATGAACTATTCCAGCATGACGTCATTTTCCCGGTTTTTTTAAACATTCGTATTTTCTACACTGTTTTGTTTATTCGTAAATTAGGAAGTTCGGGCTGAAAGTTTGCCTTAGAGGGTTTTAAGAGGTGCTGAATCCGATTTTGGGGTCAAAAATAGGAAATTCCGACATGGTGAAATTCCTCATTACAGCATGAGTAAAAGAACGCATTTTCGAGATAATATCTCGAAAATGCGTTCTTATGTATATAAATATTATGTTGAAGTAATTTTCATGAACAAAATTTTTTGACCATATTTTTCAGCTGAACATTATGGTTATCGAAGTCATCTACTAACTACTACCTAGCTACCTCAAGCTATCGTCTGGAGTGATAATTTTAATGTACCTTAGGTGTATTGTTGTGGATTTTCCTACTCCATTTATAGTTAAAGCTGTTTGTTACTGAAAATGTGATCTACAGGATCTGTGTTTGACAGACTTTCCTAGCTCGATTCCAAAGGTTCATTATTGAAAATAATGGAACAAGAAAGTGCCATTTGCCACTCCATTCTGGAAATCATTTTACGGACTACCCGTTCCAGTAGGTAGATAGGGATTGCACTAATTTTTCCTCTTTCAAAAGAATTGGGACTTTCGTTGTTTTCCCCCCAATTTCCTCTCGAAAAAAACTAGGAAAATTTCCTCTTGATTATTGCATAAGTATAGCTTTTTGAGAATGGCTAGTTCTGCTTAGGTATGTCGATTTGTCTGTGGCCAATTTCTAGTCTAGGCAATACGATACAACATCAATGTCCAATTTTGATGCAATGTTAAGGTTTGTGTGGGTCAGCCCTAGGGACGGCACGATACCACCGATATATCGGAGTATCGATACTTTTTTGGTATCGATACCGATATTTGTATCGATACTTTTGATGCAAAACTTAAACCGATATATTGGTATCGATACTTTTGCCTAAAATATCGGAGGTATCGATACTTTCTTGACGATGTTATCGAAAATTTTACCGAAGTAAATTGGTGAAAAAATACCAAATAAATAACAAGAAATAATACCATATATTGTCTGCCACAGAATAACACTCAAAATAGGCTCAGAATAGTATCAATTGAAACGATATATCGCCACGATAGCCTCAAAATAATTATCAATATCCAATGTGAGTTTGGAAGGAATTCAAACCCGTTTTCCCGAACTTGAAGTAAATTGGTGAAAAAATACCAAATAAATAACAAGAAATAATACCATATATTGTCTGCCACAGAATAACACTCAAAATAGGCTCAGAATAGTATCAATTGAAACGATATATCGCCACGATAGCCTCAAAATATTATCAATATCCAATGTGAGTTTGGAAGGAATTCAAACCCGTTTTCCCGAACTTAAAAAAAGAGGGAGGTGTTTATTCCCAGTTTTGGGGAATTCCGAATCCAGAAGTCACTGAACCCTTTGTGTACTAACCTATTCTTATTTGTAGGAACAATAGGCACAGATACATATCCCTACCGACCCACCTTTCTCTCCCTCAATCCTTTCTATGCTTTCTAACGGGTTTTCAACCCTTCCCGACTCCGGGTTTTTATTTGGATTGAAAAATCATCAGTGGGTTAATTTGAAATAATATTTCAAATCACTGATATTATCGGTGGTACCGATACTTTGAGCCGATACTATCGAAGTATCGATAATTTATAATATCGGTATCGAAAAGATATCGGGTATCGATACTTCCTGAGAAATATCGTATGGAAGGGAGTATCGATACTTTGGAGTATCGTGCCGTCCCTAGTCAGCCCTCATACGAAATGAAAATGAACTAAAAATGCTACCTACAGTAATACAAGCAATAAAAAGGACTAGCTAGGAACCAAAAACCTCAAGTTCACAGCTCGAAATTGATAATGGGAGATCTGCTAAACAAGTTTGATAATGATTGGATTCACTAGCGCTTTTAGGAGTTGGCGGGAAAGAACCAAACTAAAGTTATGCTCGGGGGCCAACACGCCTGCATTGTTTGTTGTCTAATAAAATTAGAGTTCTTGTTTCGGTCCTGAATAGGCGTTTCAGTCTGGTAATATTACATTTAAGTTATTCAAGTTAAATGGATCATTTCAGTATTAAAAATAAATCATAATATATATAGAGAATTAAGCTTGTGTGTACCTGTTAAATTTGATAGCTTCTTGGTTCAAATCATCTACGTGTTCCATCAAGCTTCTTAACTGGCCTTCGAGGACAGAGGAGGTAGAAAGATCAAGGAAGTTGAAACCTTTACGAGAAGGAATCATTTCTTCGAGCTCGCACATCAAAATATTAGTCAAGCTGGAATTCCTGATGACGACAGGCACTTCGATCAAGAGGCTCTCGTAAGAAACTTTGAGATTCCTCATGGCATCAGGCGAAAATTCTCCTTCCTTGTACATGGTTATAGCCTGAGGGGTGAGCCTGTAGGCTTTAAGGGTGAGGAACCCTCTTTCGGATTTCTGTGTGTCGTAAATAAGAACAACGGATTCTTCTATCGACGTTTGGTAGTGGTATTGAGACTCCAGCAGTGGCAAGCTCAAGAAGGAACCGACGTCCGAGCTTTGATACCATCCTATAACAGACATGAGAAGGTTTGAACACAACGAACTTAAGAGAACGAGAACATAATTTATACCATAACAAGATTGACAAGGATTGGTAAATGTCTTGGTGTACAACCGTGTTGTGAGTAGTTACAAACCTTATAAGGGATAATATTATAGCAACCACTACGTCAATACGCTCTGAGCCCTGTTTGAATGATATAAAAACTGCAGACCAGTGGCTACCCCAACAATATAACTAGGTAAGTAGTAGTTAAATAATTAATTGTTCTATTGTTGTCAGCCTACAATATGTTAGGTTTACTCACCTACGTGGTAGTGATCAACATTGACCCTCCTCAATTTTCTCATCATATCGAGTTGATACTCTTCTTCGTCGACAGTTTCATCGTAGGTTTTTGGGAACGGAAAGCAGTTGGTGATTTCCAGCCTGTTTTCAACGACGAGGCCAAGCAACGCACCCTGGGCGACGTCCAGATTTCCCGAGCACTCTTCGTGACAATGTTTAACTATTTTAACTACCGCGAGTCCATCCATTTGGACGTAGTCTATAGGCGTTTCGGGATCTTGCATTTTTTTGGATATAGGAGCCGTTTTGAAGAGAAAATTAGGAAATTTAACGAAAATTACACGCCTTGTACGCAAAAATTGCACGCGACACCGTAAGAGATCATGGACCTAGTATCCAATGGACCGGTACTCCGTGCTCAGAAAATGCGTGCGGAATCTGAAAATGGGCATGTGGCGGTTCCGAGGGGCGTGGCATTCCCCTGAAGTACCGTAGTGTAGGGGCTCCCCCCACCACTCCACAACTTTGGCTCAGTTGGTTAGAGCGTCGGTCTGCGACGCCCAAGGTGTACAGTTCGAATCTAGGCCACGTGCGGATTTTTTTTTTTCAATTTAATGTTATTTTTGTAGTATGGTGATGAATTTCAACCTGCTGATGTATTAAATCAGTATCTAGAGGGAAAGTATTGTACCTTGGGACGATTTTTTCCATTACAACGTAATTTAGCAATTAAAGGAAGGGTGTATACTCTACTACTCATGAGGTTTAATAATATGCACGAACCATGATTTTTAAAAATGTTTAAATACTTACCACAAAACTCGATTGTTTTAAATGTCTATTTTGTCCCTTGGTTCAAACATGGTATGTAGTACCTGGGGACACCCATGTTTGAACCTTGGGACAGATTCTTCCTCCTACTATAAAATGGAAATTTTTTTCAAGTTAGAAAAAAATTCTGCGTTATAACATTTGAGAATAATTTTGATTTTGAGATTTATCATACTCTGAGGCCCCTCAAATGAAACACTTTCAACGAAACGTTTTTATTCTTTCAGAATCACAAACTATCACAATAGTATTAAAGAATCGCAACATCTTTGTATCTAATAATTTAACTAATTATAATATAATAAATATCTAATTATTACTATCACATGTTTCATAATAATCATTCAAATTAATATCACATTTTCACGTATCACAAAATTTGTGATTATTATGAATGATTATTATGAAACATGTGATAGTAATAATTAGATATTTATTAAATTATAATTAGTTAAATTATTAGATACAAAGATGTTGCGATTCTTTAATACTATTGTGATAGTTTGTGATTCTGAAAGAATAAAAACGTTTCGTTGAAAGTGTTTCATTTGAGGGGCCTCAGAGTACCTATGATAAATCTCAAAATCAAAATTATTCTCAAATGTTATAACGCAGAATTTTTTCTAACTTGAAAAAAATTTCCATTTTATAGTAGGGGGAAGAATCTGTCCCAAGGTTCAAATATATTTAAAGGTTTGAATATATTTAATATATTTTAATTGCTATTGACAGGATATATTATCATAAAAACAAGGATATACGAAAGCTATTTGTCAAAATATCACATTTTGCAGTTACTTCTTAATACAAAAAAAGTTATTACATTAAAGTAGGCATTAGTAAATTATTACAAAAATAAGGTCCTATGAACGCCTTGCAGTCCTAATATTATCACATTTTGTACAAATATTATCAAATTATATCTACAGCTCAGTGGCGGCTGCTGCCCCGAAACTCAGGGGGTGCACAGAGATCAGGAGAGGCTATTGAGAAGGGACAGAATAGGTGCTTTTCTTCGAACGCATTGATAAAGGCAGAGAGTGCAACTCTCGTGCTTCCTCATGACGTACTGGGACGATGGGCCCCCCCACCCCACGACTCACTTTAAGCCACACCTCCCAAGTACCGTTCCCCCACCATACTCACTACCAATTTCCACCAGCACGGCGATGGGTGGTGAAAGGGGTGGAGGCCCGGTCCATGGGATACTAGGTCCATGTAAGAGATGCACTTGTGAGGGGTAGGGGTAGCCTAACCTATGTATGGGAGGAAATTACGAGGTTACTTGAGCTAGAACTACATAATTTCCGTATCCTTGTTTATCCAAAATTGACAACCTCCCCCTATTCCTATAACTTTCATGAAACCTTCTATGAATTCTATGAAGTTAAAACTAGTACTGGTATATTTTGAGTTATTAAAGAGAAATAAAGGAAGAAAAAATGAGAGGTCAGTTGACCGTAGATAAGACATGATCATGACGTCATAAGTGATTACTGCTGTCAAAGCTGTCGGCCATGTTGGTATTTGATAGTTATGGTTCATTGTATTTTGTAGTTGTGCAGTGAAAAACTCAAATACTTACCTTGAAGTAGTTTTCATCCAATAAACTTTACTTTGTTACTAACTTCTTGCCATTGCCTTGTAAAATAATAAGTTAGTGTAAATGTTATGGATGTCAACCAGCTCTGAATAAAACCCTCGAGACCTCTTGTTTGGTAAGTAGAAAAGAGTGATTTCTTTTGACATCACCGAAACTGCTGATAACTAATGTACCTCGGATTTCCTCAGCATAAAAATGGAGAATAAACAATTAATCAATTTGGCGTATGATAGGAGTCTACTTACCCTCTTATTTCTGGTCCTTCATTACCATTGAAGTTATACCACAACCTACTCTCAGACTTCTATTGTAAAAATTATAGTTCCTTAGGGTACCTACCGTAATGCTAGTGAACTCTACTTAAAGTTAATGAAATTAAAATTGGGAATACCTAACTGTGAATAGACTCAAGGGAGTGTTAAGTAACTGAGGTTTTGTTTTTCAGGTGAACAAATACATCAACATGGACAAGCTGACCATCATATCCGGTACTTTCTTCCTCATCGCAGATATTTTCGCAATTATCAGTCTAGCCATGCCTGACTGGATCATAACTGACATTGGTGGTGAGAGTACGCAGTAGTTTTCCGATATTGTTTGCATGCTGGCCTAAGTTAGTGAATTCTAATATATTCCCCAAAAAACTCACCGAGTGGAAAACATGCTTGGCATAATCATGTTGTGCCAAAAAAAATCATCCACTCTAAACCCACGTTGTGATGTGTTATGTAAGTTGTGTAACTTTCGCAGGTCCTAACCACCAGTCTTCTTGGTTAGTACTACATTAGACTGAAGCTGGTATCGACATTTCCATGGTTTATGTGACCTCTTCATTGAATGTGAAACTACTCAATGCGCCCATCGCCATTTTTGTTCTACTCGTTATTCTTGAGTTGTCTTCACCAAAACAGGTTCAGGGCCGGTTTATCAGTCACATTTTACCCCCCGGTAAAGTAGATTTATCCGACAGCCATTGGGTAACTCAATCGTACGCGTTTATCAGTCCCCAGATAGCCGTTACCCGTAGTTTAAAGTTAACTGGTCGTCCGAGGACCAGATAAAAAGTTACCTGAGTGTAACTCGATTTATGCAAGGCTTTTTAACCTCAAAGAGTCACTTCTCGTGTTTTTGTTTCCCAGAACGTTCGTTTTTGCAAATTTCGTTGTTGATTGTTAGTGAATTATGCTACAATCGAAAATGGATGTGTGGGGCTCTTTTTCAGACAGCAGCGACGAAGATGTGTGTTTATGGTCGAATTCCTGCAGTGGGGAAGGAAGAAAGGCGGCAACATGGTTAAATTGCGGATTGACCATTTGGAGAAGTGGGACGATTGCGATTTTTTGATGAGATTTTGATTGGATAAAAGAATAAAAAACCATGTTGGTGTCTGTCGGCGACTTTTGTGGCGTCAGTAAAAGCTCTGCCTGTAAAATTGTCAAGCAGGTGTCCCTGGGAACTGCTAGGCAATCCGCCCAATTTATCAGAATACCAGCAACCGAGGAAGTATTATTTCAATCTCGGATGGAATTTTATTAAAAAAAAAAAAAAAAAAAAAAAAGCCAGGTTTCCTGGAGCTATGGACTGCACGCATGTGAAAATTCAGTCGCCAGGAGGGTCACACGCCGAAAATTTTCGAAATAGAAAAGGGTACCTACTTCTCTATTAACGTACAAACTATTTCGTCTGCAAATTTGAAAATTCTGGACATAGTGGCCGGGATCTTGTCATGACCAGACAATTTTCAACAAAAAAACAATAGGTTCTGCTGTGCCAAGAAGGAAATAGGTACCGAGATCGAAAAAAGAAAACATCAAAACAAAGCACATTGCTTCATCCTCTTCTAATTTCTTCTTTTTTCTGATGCAAAACACACTGCGAAAACGATTTTTTTATGTGGAGGAAGCTAGATTTTATTGCATGGAAGAAGTATTCCTTCCATGTTTTATTGTAAGCTTTTCACAGCCATCTTGATAAGCTGGGTAAATAATCGATTATTCGGCCTAACAGACAGTTAATTTTACCAGCAAGTTAATAGTTACCAGTGGGTTAATTTCGCACTGATAAACAGCACCTTTATAGTATCCATAATTTATCCCATCGTTAAAGTTAACAGGGGGATACGTAAACCCCCGTTAACTTTGGTGACTGATAAACCGACCCTCAATGAAGTTAATTTTATTTGATTCCCTCTGTCGCAAAGACAAGAGATGAACTCACAGAACCCCTCCCCCTCAACCATGTTCAATTTCACTAGTCTATCATTTCGGCTAGGAGATACTCGACTGGGACTGATGTGGACATGCATGACCATCTACAACAGGCCGCAAGTCTGCTACACTCCTGACCTCCAACCCGAATGGCTTCTGGCACTCGTCTGTATCTTCATCGGGTGCATTTGCATCACGACCACCATAATCCTTCTTATTTCGTCTCACTGGGATCGCAACGTTATTCCCTACGCCCGCTGGGTTGGCTTCACTGCAAGTAAGTTATTAATTAGGTACGTTAATATCCAATATTTTTCGCAGACACAAAATCAGAGTTGATAATGATACTTGCAACGTAATGGGTTCTCATCTGGAGGTATACCTACCTAAAAACAGTATCGTTTCTTAGCTTTGAATGCTTACTAATGGTGAATTATCCTTCAGATAAAGTGTTTTCAACCTAAATTCAGGTAATTGTACCAATCTTGAGCTCAAAATTCTGTCTAGTTTTCTCAATAATCATAAATTGAAAACAGTGTAGAGGAAAAAGAGGGTAGTGAAGTTTAAAATCCTTGGAGCTCAGTGTAGCGCTAGTTTCTCCCCATGCTCTAGATTTAGGTACCAACCAGGGCCCTAAAACCTTAGGCTGAAGTGGTTCTGATTGGTCAACACTTTGAGGCATAGTTCAGGCTAATCTCACGAGATAGCAGCAATCATGGATTGTTGATTCCTGTTTCATCGGAAGTTGTATGATATACCCCATTCTTATGATTTGGGTGAAAAATCCACAAGTAAGTAGTTCAAATTCTAGTGATGCAGAATGATGACTGACAAGCAAGGAATAGCCAACCTACCCTAACCACCTGATCTATCTGTAGTGCCTCAGGTACACGGGAGATAAGTTAACAGAGGAGAAAGCCAAAGTTAAAGTGGCGTGCAAGCATGTTTGAGGCTGCCTCAGTTGCGCTATCTACTTTCATCTAAGGGACTACTGTGAAAACTGAAGTGGTGGGGGGGGGGACGACACTCCACTTCTTTTTAAATCACCCATTTCCTTTCGAATGACCAGAAATAGTTAATTTTGGTTTATTATTTTCAATAATAATGAACCTTTGGAATCGACTAAGAAAGAATTTTTTTAATTCAAAATTTGTTGGTTTACGTTTCAAGGTACCTGCGTAGAATCAAAAAATGTGGCTGTCCGTCCGCTGTACACGGCACTTTCATCAGTTAGAATTTACTGATTTTGATGAAATTTGGTATGTAGGCTCCATTTGGGGTCTAGTTGTGCCCCGAAGATTTTGGTTGAGGTAGGTCACTTCTAAGGGTTGACATTTTGAAAACACCCTAAATCAAAAAATTTTGATATAAAGGTATTGTTTTTCCGTCAATTTAAGATAGTATTAAATTTATAGAGACCACGCGGAGTTCTGTAGGACAACCCGTTCGCTCCCTATGAGGACTTGAGATAAATCAGAAACACGAGTGTGAATCGCATAAGAATCGTTCCGTTCAAATTTTAGCTGACTTATATGCGATTGATTTTTTTAACACAGAATGTGTTTTTGCGATGACCTACCGAAGAAAAATCGTCACGAAAAAGCGACAGAAAAAACCGTTACGCGAATTTTATAATGATATTCACGTGCAACCAAGCCATGGAATGCTGGGTCAATGTGGTCACGTGCAACCAAGTCAATGGAGAATGCTGAAGGCGCCTGAGTGGTCACTGATCAGCTGAGTGAGCTCCAAGGCCATTTTCTCTCCTGTTGAACGCAGGAACCTGAAATTTGAGAGGGCGGGTCAATGGAGAATGCTGAAGGCGCCTGAGTGGTCACTGATCAGCTGAGTGAGCTCCAAGGCCATTTTCTCTCCTGTTGAACGCAGGAACCTGAAATTTTAGAGGGCGGGTCAATGGAGAATGCTGAAGGCGCCTGAGTGGTCACTGATCAGCTGAGTGAGCTCCAAGGCCATTTTCTCTCCTGTTGAACGCAGGAACCTGAAATTTTAGAGGGCGGGTGAATGGAGAATGCTGAAGGCGCCTGAGTGGTCACTGATCAGCTGAGTGAGCTCCAAGGCCATTTTCTCTCCTGTTGAACGCAGGAACCTGAAATTTTAGAGGGCGGGTCAATGGAGAATGCTGAAGGCGCCTGAGTGGTCACTGATCAGCTGAGTGAGCTCCAAGGCCATTTTCTCTCCTGTTGAACGCAGGAAGCTGAAATTTGAGAGGGCGGGTCAATGGAGAATGCTGAAGGCGCCTGAGTGGTCACTGATCAGCTGAGTGAGCTCCAAGGCCATTTTCTCTCCTGTTGAACGCAGGAACCTGAAATTTTAGAGGGCGGGTCAATGGAGAATGCTGAAGGCGCCTGAGTGCTCACTGATCAGCTGAGTGAGCTCCAAGGCCATTTTCTCTCCTGTTGAACGCAGGAACCTGAAATTTTAGAGGGCGGGTGAATGGAGAATGCTGAAGGCGCCTGAGTGGTCACTGATCAGCTGAGTGAGCTCCAAGGCCATTTTCTCTCCTGTTGAACGCAGGAACCTGAAATTTTAGAGGGCGGGTCAATGGAGAATGCTGAAGGCGCCTGAGTGGTCACTGATCAGCTGAGTGAGCTCCAAGGCCATTTTCTCTCCTGTTGAACGCAGGAAACTGAAATTTTAGAGGGCGGGTCAATGGAGAATGCTGAAGGCGCCTGAGTGCTCACTGATCAGCTGAGTGAGCTCCAAGGCCATTTTCTCTCCTGTTGAACGCAGGAACCTGAAACAATTATTTATTTTATTATTGCCAAAGACTCCACATTTATTATTGTTGTTTTTTATTTAACGGATGACTAGCATCGCAAAAACACATTCTGTGTTCCTATGATTTCATACAGAGTATGGAAAAAGAAATAAACCGGGGGGTGCAGGGGGCGGAGCCCCCCGCCGAGGCGCAAAGCGCCGAGTTTTTCCAATCGAGTGTGAAGCGTTTAGTTCTTTCTAATAAACTTGATTGTGAAGGTGTGAAGCCAGTATGGTGTGGTAGGTAGTACCTAGCTGGTAGGTAAAAAAAAGTTGGTAGGTAAAAAAAATGTTGGTGGGTAAAAAACGCTGCAAATCATTGCTCAAAGGCTTCTTCACTCTTCAGATCACTGATCAGCTGAGTGAGCTCCGAAGCCATTTTCAATCCTATTGAATGGAAGTGCTCTTCCAGGCGTCTCCAGCATTCGAGGAGATCTTCTTCACTCCTCAGATCACTGATCAGCTGAATGAGCTCCAAAGCCATTTTCAATCCTATTGAATGGAAGTGCTCTTCCAGGCGTCTCCAGCATTTGAGGAGATCTTCTTCACTCTTCAGATCAGTGATCAGCTGAGTGAGCTCCGAAGCCATTTTCAATCCTATTGAACGCAGGAAGCTGAAATTTGAGAGGGAAGGTCAAGGGAGAATACAGATGGTGGTAGGTGTTATTGATGGAGAACCAGTGATCTATACAGAAGGTCGATCTATACTGAAAATAATAAACCTTTGAGCAATGATTTGCAGCGTTTTTTTCGTATGCCTTGTAAATTAGGGATTTCCTATTGATGACGGTGATAGGTAGCGAAGGCACCAGGACTACTACCGGAGGATCCGAACCCGAATGTTTTAAAGGATACGATGCTGCTGATAGTTTTCCCGTTTCAGTTGGAGGCTGTCAAAAACTGGCGAGGCAGAATTCAAGAACTAACGGCAACCGAGAGCGGCGAAAGGCGACTTGTACAACTCGACCCACTACGAACTACTTGTTTTTTTTTCATGTTGTTTAGTGGTAACAATGGCAAAGCTGTGTTCTTTGCAGGAGAGTGATCTGTATAGAAAAATAATTGACCTTTGAGTAATAATTTGCAATTGTAATTTTGACTTGCAAGAATTACATAGAGAATCCAATTGAGATGTAAGATTTTTCCATGCCCTTACTGTTCAAATGTTCAATTGGCAACTGCCACCCATAGAAACGTTTGAAACTTAGTATATTGTTGATAATCAGCTCGAATTTAGTCATAAATATCGAGAGAATAACTATAGTTATCAAATTAATTACTTTGATGCGGCCGGTAACGCCACAAGGAGAAAAATATGTGTTAACAAGGTGACTTGTTGTGATGATGATGAGAGAACGCGATCTGTTGCCTTCATCTATAACTACGTTCTGGAGCTCCACCACTGCGCTGAAAGCTGAATGTGGGAGCCCGAGAAGCGTTCTGATTGGTGGAGCTCCAGGACGTAGTTATAGCGGAAAGCAACAGATAGCGTTCATGATCACTTGTTCCCAACCTCATCACAACAAGTCACCTTGTTTATCACATATTTTTCTCCTTGGTGCGTTACCGGCCGCATCTAAGTAATTAATTTGATAACATATAGTTATATTCGCGATATGTACGAAAAAATCGAGCAATTTCCAATAATACACTGGGTTTCAAACGTTTCTATGGGTGGCAGTTGTCGATTCAACATTTGAACAACTGGCGATAGGGACAACAACAATTGTAAGGGCAACTTGGAAAATACCTTTCGCCTAGATTGGATTTTCTAAGTGATTTTTGCATATCTAAATGATGATGAAACAAAAAGTTATCAATTTCCGGTCATTCGAAAGGATTTGAAAAGAAGCGGTATGAAGAGTGTGTCCTCTCCCCCCACCACTTCCGTAGTAGTTCCTCAATCCTAGCTGAAAGTAGATGGCGCAACTGAGGCAGCCTCAAAAATGCTTGCCCACCATTTTAACGTTGGCTTTCTTCTCTGTTAACTTGTCTCCGCTACTCTGTGAGCTCCACCAATCAAAACGCTTCTATGGCTCCCAGCTTTAGCTTTCATCCCAGTGCTCAGGTAGGTATCAAACGCCATCACTATCGAAGTATCATATCCACTTATCCATGCTTATTACTCATTGTTTCTCTGTTAAGTTGTCTCTGTTACTCTGTGGTATCAATGAAGTTGGGAATTCGTCCTTCTCTCTGGTTTGGTTGGATTATTCAGGGCTAGCACCAATATGGCACAGGTGCTTCTTTTCGATTACTGTTGGCGAAACTAGGTAGAATTTGATGCTCAAATTTGGTACAAATATTTCAACTTGACTCGTGAGTAGATTAAAGCAAAAAAAAAAACTGATAACTGAAAACATCAAGCAATGGAATACATGACCTGAGCGATACACTGAGTCAGCGTTTGTAATGCTTTCTAGTACTTTTATATTCTTAATTTACATTTTATTATTTTTGATAAATCTGGAAATTTATAGTTTCATTTTATTTTTTTTTTAATAGTCAATGAGGAATTTCACCGAATTCTGTTTGCATTTTTCCTGAATAGTTAATGGTGTGGGATAGATGAAAATCGGGTTGATTTCAGAAAATAAGTCTCCTGTTATTTTTGGGAGACAATCAAAATTTGTTATATAAAAAAATTACCGGGAAATCGGACTTCTTCAATGTGAAGCAGGAACGCTCGCTGATTGGCTGTTCGGATTGCCGTCTCCTCCCAGTGTTGCCGGTTGGTATGTTGAAATTGTGTCATCTAAGAGGAAAGTTATCAAACAAAAACAGGGGAAACCTAATTTTTCCCATCTTGCTTTTTCTATTTTAACACAGAATGTGTTTTTGCGATGACCTACCGAAAAAAAATCGTCACGAAAAAGCGACAGAAAAAACCGTTACGCGCCTTTTATAATGATTTTCACGTGCAACCAAGCCGTTGGTAAGGAAATAGAACTCCCGCAGTGTTCATTGCACAGAAATTGTTCAACATTCGTTGGAAAGCTCTCAATTTATATAGTATTTTTCTTGTAGTTACATATTTATTTATATAACATTTATAGGGTTTTAGACCAAATTAAATGTCTTTTAGACCAATGTGGTTTTAGACCAAATTAATTAAAACAATTATTTATTTTATTATTGCCAAAGACTCTACATTTATTCTTGTTGTTTTTTATTTAACGGATGACTAGCATCGCAAAAACATTCTGTGTTCCTATGATTTCATACAGAGTATGGAAAAAGAAATAAACCGGGGGGTGCAGGGGGGCAGAGCCCCCCGCCGAGGCGCAAAGCGCCGAGTTTTTCTTCAGTTTTTCGATTTCGAACTTTACTGGTTTTGTGAAATGTTGCATCTGGGGACTATAGATTTCTCGATCTCAGCGCTTCAAGCGGCCATAAATGAACTATTCCAGGATGACGTCATTTTCCCGGTTTTTTTAATCACTCGTATTTTCTACACTGTTTTGTTTATTCGTAAATTAGGAAGTACGAGCTGAAAGTTCGCCGTAGGGGTTTTTTCGAGGTGCTGAATCCGATTTTGGGGTAAAAAATAGGAAATTCCGACATGGTGAAATTCCTCATTGTTAGGTCATAAGAAATAAGAAATTTCCCTTTTTTAGGACTGATTGAATCCATGATGAGAAAAAGCCCTTGGCTCTCGCCAAGAATAATGTGATTTTCATACTCGTTATGAGACAACTCAGTACTGACTTCAGTCTGACCAAGGAGTAGGTGCAGGTACTCCTAATTTATTCATTAAGTCACCTACTGCATCAAACCATTCTTATTTTCAATTAATGCTCCAGCTGACTTTCGCCCCTTAATGGCCTTCAATGTAAAATATCTGCCAACTCTATTAGTTACCAATATTTTAAAACTATAAGCACCTGTGAATTGTTTTTCAAATGGATTACTACAAACGCTTCAACTGTATCGTTTCATATTTTTTTCAGTGGTACTATTTTGCCTGGCAGCGGTAATATTTCCGATGGGTTTTCATATTGACGAAATTGGAGGACAGCCCTATCAGTTGCCGAACAGCCATCAAGTGGGAATTTCGTACATTCTATTCGTTCTTTCGCTGTGGGTTACCGTAATGTCGGAGCTATTCGCTGGTAAGGTTTGCCTTCCACATTTTTAAGGTTGCCCATCATCTACGTGTTAATGTGAAGGTCGTAAATACATCATACTGTTGTATAGATTGACGTGGAAATAAGCAAGTCGTAGGTAAGGTACACATGTGTTACAGACTAGGTACCTTTGTGTACATTATTATTCGTTGCGTGGAAGAAGAAAAAAAGGCAAGTACTTAAGCCTGAGTTTGCCATAAACAACTGAATGCTGATAAACTGCAGGATTTGTGTAATGCTAGTCCCAGAGGTTATGTGTATACTAGGGTTGGCTGATTTTCGATTGTACCCAACTATCGATTGTTCCGAGTGTATTACCAAAAACAATCGATTAATAGATTCCAATAGATTTCTTGACGTTACACTTAGAAAAAAAAGCTGAATCTCAAGATTCACACAATAAAAATTGAGTTGTGTGATCATTTTTCATTTTGGTTTTATTATTTTTTATAAAAACTAGCATCTATTAATATTATCTAAGGTTCCATGGTCAACTTGGAGATGAATTTTTTGAGAGGTTCAACTAGTACACATTTCAAGGGAAGCTAAAAAAACAAAAAATTTTTTGTCAATGAAACAATTGAAAACAATCGATTGTTTGAGAAATTATCGATGGTACTTCGATTGTAGGCAACAATATTGATTGAATGATTGTTACAATCGACAGTTGGCCAAGCCTAGTGTGTACCAACAAGCCTGTATAAGTATCCATGTAATGGTGGATTGTTTTGTGTATTAAAGTCTGCCGATTGAAGCGTTAATTGAATATTAACAAAACCATTATATGGAGGTTTTGTGAGGTTGAAACAAATTGTTCAAACTACCATAGCTCCAACAGAAAAAAACCCCTGAACAAACCCCCATTTTATGAATCATTGCTGAAGGAGCTTTGCCAGACAAAACCACTTTTTCCAAACTCCAGTCATCATTGTTAAATTCATTGTTTCTTAAAATTGATGAGGCGTCATTTTTCCTTCATTTTTACAACTGTTCATGTGATGATTGTAAATTCTCCATTTTGAAGTATGGGGGTAAACGTCTTCTTGGGAAAAAAGTTCATGCGAATATTGCAAAGAGCATTCCACTAGCTATTATCCCTGGGTTACTGTTATCCCTACTATCCCTGGGATTTTGTATGGTGTCCACATGTGTCGCAGAGGTCAGTCCTTCTCGACTTGTCTTCCAGAAATCTAGCTAGTACTCATGAATTATTTACTACAACTCTATAGAGAAAGGATTTGAGTGTTCTTGGTACGGGACTGAACAATGTGCAATGGTTCAACTATAGCATATAGTTACGTGAATTTATTTTTGATAAATTGAGAGGTTATATAATGCCTCCCCTGATTTTTGATGGATATTCCAAAATTAGAATTTAATAAAGTGTTGAGTAGGTATCTGAATTTAAGTGAATAAGTATATGCAAACCTACATTGGCAATGAAGTATGTGAGGTCAATGCGCACAAGTTCGTGCGTGTGTATCTGTGAATGACTGGATCTTGCTGGTTTGGCTTACATTCGAGTTGATCGGCCGAGTTGATCTGCACAGTTTACGTCAGCGAGTGGTGATTTCAAATCGCTGTTTTCTCCAGATAGATATAAATATGTTCGCAAAGCAACTTTTCAGTTTTTTCTCACTGGTGAAGGAAGTTGTTCATAAATCCTGTAGATTTCTGCCTTTAGGGTTTATTTCTTATGCACGTTCATTTATTAGTATCCCTACTATGTAATCATATCACTCGTAATCATGTGTCATTGTAAATACCAGTATTAGTATTGTATAATTAGTTTTTAATGTGATGTTTTATTGAAAAAAAAAATTTGAAGTTTATTGTGATATGAGGAAATTTTTTAAATCCTTCTCCCTATTAATCAATGAAATGCAGGTCAAGGACTGTCTCGAGCAAGCAAATTCGTACGCCCTCATGAAATGAAATACAATTTGCAATCAATTTCTAATAATAGGTAATAATTTGAATTCTTACTTTCATGCTTCTGGGTCTTCAACTAGCATCTTTCTAACGGAATTTTTGATTTTACACTTTATTTCCATTATTGCCAACCCTAAGGAGATGGAATTCCATTTTGCGGATTTATCCATTAATCTTCGAAGTTCTGAACAATTTACGATTTATTTTCTTATGTTTGTGAGTCCCCAGAAAACTGACTGCCTCATGGTAAGGTAACTGAAAGGCTCTGAAAGAAATTTAGGTAGATAGATTGTTATGCAAAACTGAAAATCGGAATTTTCTTAAAAGATTTTAGTAAACAAATTCTGAAATTTAAAAGAAGCGTGTTACCTGTTGGAAACAGGTGAAGTTGAATCCAAATTAAGATATTCGTGTTTGTAGTAACAAAAAAGGACGTCTACCGTGTAACTTATACTTTTGAGAGTTCTAATGTCTGAGTAGCAAGAAGGAAGCTGCAAGACTCCCTTTCTCTGGGAGCTAACGAAAAACGCCGCACATTATTACAAAAAGTTTATTATTTCCGTATTATTATTCCGTATATTATTTCCGTAAAGATAACTCGTCTGCAAAGAACACGGTTTTTTTGAACCCTTAGAAGTGACTGACATCAATCATAAGCTTCGGGGCACAAATGGCGCCCATATACCAAATTTCATCTAACTCGGCCCATGGGAAACTAAGGAAGTGCCGCGGACGTAAAATTTTTATTCGATTTTCGGATTCTACGTACCTTGAAATGTAAACCAACAAATTTTTAGGGTGGTTAACATTTCTTTTCTTGGTCGATTCCAAAGGTTAATCATACAAAATGGGTAAAAAACGAGTTAGTCTTCGCGCATGCGCATAAGGGCGTACGATCCTACCAGCTCGAGATTCTCCGGTTACTTGCGTCGATGGAGCGTTCAAAATGTAGTTTTGATTTGACTTGAAGACGCGAATGATAAATCCACTCTCAGATACCCTACAGTTTTATTTACGTGATCGGGCGGCTACTTATTAAATTAAGTTTTAATGAATTAACGCCATGGGGGACAACATATGTCCGAGTGAGAGGGAAGATGACTATGACTATACATACAATGGGGGGTGCGCCTTGATTTTTTAAAGATTTTTAATCGAAAGTAGACTACATCCTGAGAATTTTGGCACCAACCGCGACCTTCTAGCGTGAGTAGATCTGCTTCTATGATTTTTCAAAGTTTCGACCGTTTATGACGTCACGCGCCCCTCTCGCCTGGGCGGGACCCCCCCCACTGTGACGTCATAAACGGTCGAAACTTTAAAAATTCATAGGAAACGATTTACACACGCTAGAAGGTCGCGGTTGGTACCAAAATTCTCAGAATGAGGTCTACCTTAGATTAAAAATAACAATAAACAGTTTTTCCTACCCAGGCGCACACCCTATTATCTCAGCTGTCGGTTGACCGATTTTCATATTGATTTTAGTTTATCTCTACCAAACATACGTAACTGTAATTCCCGATTCTGTAAAAAATGAAATAGGTATAGCTTTTGCTAGATACAGCCTAAGCTTTTGCAATCATGGGCACATGAAAATGTTGATTTGCCGAAGCGACTGTTGGAGTTGAGCGAAATATGTATTAAAATTAAAAGGCAAGTGGATAGTGGTGACTCAGCCAGGAGATATTGCTCCGTCTTTCCTCTCTTTGAATCAATATCGAATTCAAATCGATCAAATCAATATTCTTTGAATTTACATTTATAGTAATGGTTGTTCTTAGTTTCCCTGGGGTTTGGTAAGAAATCCGATTGGATTACACCCTCATAGTCGCAGAATATGATCTCTAAATGGTGAGATTATCTTGAAAACTATAATGATTTTCATTATTGGAAAATCATCAATTATACCAATAGAACTTAAAATATATCAAATAAGAATCTGCTATTCAACAAAATTTACACCCAAAAATGTTAAATAACTTTTTTTTTATTTCAACGGTGCCTATTGGTCGAAAGAAATATTAACCAACTCTCATCCCTATAATTTATTTCAAATTGATATAAATATTGGAATGTTTCCTATGACTGAAAAGCAACTGAGTCCAAAAAATTGGGTGTGATTTAGTGAAAAATGCTTTCGAAAAATTTTCTCGCCAAAAACTAGAACCAGCAATATAAGATGAAAACGATATAATATTGTTACAACTGAGTCGATTCGAAACATTGTAGGTACCTGCCTATGTAAATTTTGAGAGAAGGTATTCTCACTGTTGGCTGGGAAAACTTGTGACGAGTTGAAGGACCTCTTGCTTCCTTTCTATTCTCTCATAATGTATTAAAAGTTTTATTTAAATTTAAAATCAAACTTGAAAATTGATCTTCACTAAACACGCACATATTAATATTTTAAACAACTTTGTAAGCTCTACATAAGACACAAACAAACGGACAAAATATTGTTGAGATACCTACCTATTTAGTTTTTTCAGCGAAGAGGATCTTCAAACCCCTCGTAATATCATTAAAGGTAGGGAGGAGTTATGTTGCTTCATTATGGGTTCTATGATAGATAACCCCATTAGAGTGTAATATAACATCGTTAGTAAAATAATGGTGTGCAGTCGGTTAACACCTTTGTTGTGTTGAAAAATGTAATGATATTTTGCTGTTTATCCGTGCTAGATACGTTTTCGAAAGTCGAGCTTCAGGGGGTTTGTTTTTTGATGTCCTCAGATAAGCCACACTTTACAATAAACATTTAAAAATGCACACAAATATATTATGTCCCCTTTTAGTTTATTATTTTTAATATCGAACCTTTGGAATCATCAGCAAGAAACAATTTCAACCCCCCCCCCCCCCCTACAATTTGGTAGATTACGTTTCAAGGAACCTACGTAGAATTCGGAAATCGAATAAACAATTTTCCGTTCGTCTACAGCACGCGGCACTTTCCTTGGAGCAATTTTGATGAATTTTCTATATCGGCTTCATTTGGGATCTGGTTGTCCTGCGAAACGTTTTGTTTGTCTCAGAAAAAAGGGGTTGTAATTGTCTCAAAAAGTCTTGATACACAAAAGTATTGAGTTTTCACCAATTTAAAATAGAATTGATTGAAACCATCCTCAGCTCTATAAGTCAAACCGTTAGCACTCTGATGAACCTTTGGAATTGTGCCTGAAAAAAAAAGTTGTTTGACCCTCCTCAAAATTTGATGGTTCTAGGTAGATACCTATGTTAAATCCGAAAATCGAACAAATAATTTTCCATCCGTCCTTCATAGGCCCCACGCGGGACTTTCCTTAGTTATAAAGGGCCGTTTCTGATGAAAGTTGGGCTCCATTTGGGGTCAAGTTAGTGACAGTCACTTCTCAGGGGTGAAAAATAGGAGTGGTAATTTTCAAAATGCCCTAGCTAGAAAACTCTCTTTATAAATGTGTTATTTTTGTAGCCAATTTAAAGTAGAATTGAATTTTTGGAATCGAATGGGACCACCCAGAATTTTGTTGGACAAACCGTTCGAACCCAATAAGGTTTGGAAGTACAATGAATCAGAAACAGGAGTGTGAATTGCTAATAAATTTTCACCCATAATTAGATTATTCATTAGTTTACAGTAATAATAATTTAGGCTGTATAGGTAAGTTAATATTAAGTATAGAATTGCAGTTTACAACATTCTCTGACTGAGTATTTAAATAGGCGTATAAAATAAATTGTAAGAAATCGAGTTACATTTATAGCCTTCCAAAATGACTCTTATTGTTGTCACTATTCACATCACGTAGAACTTCATCTACTTAAGTAGGCAAGCACATTGGTTTTTTTTTTGTGGGAATTGCATATTTTCGAGTGCCCAGAAAAGTATTTTTTTTTACAAGTAGGAAGTAGTGGAATATTCCCTTTAGGTGACCTCCAAAGTACTTGTGTAAGTATATCATGAGTTACAGGTTGTAGTACCATAGAAGTCCTTGAATGTACAAAGACAATTATTATGAGGTAGGTGCCTACTTTGGGTTTAGTTACCTAAATACCTACCTACCTGTAGGTATCGTCTCTCTATGTCAGCAAGACATTCTCGGAACGTTGCGCCCAACTCTTATTTGCTCTTTTTCGATTTGATCTGGACGTTTAGGGGTCACAACTTTTGAGACAATAGAATGGGCCTACGAAGATGAGGTATCGCGCTCGGGCACCCTAAAAACGTTTTTGTCAGTTTGTACCTTAGGTCCGTTCAGAGCTTCTAATCACACGGTATTGTTTCTAACATGGACAAAACAATAGAGCTTTGTTCCTGGGACGAGGGGGACTGACTGACTCGCTTGCCACACCCAGGTTTTGACAAAATGGGACGAAGCAGGACACGACATTTTTCCGATGTTCTGATACGCTTTCGAAGATGCTTCACGCTTTAATCTCGAGGATACGGTGGTGACACACCTAGGTTGCCATTACGTAGGTGTTGTAGGCTTCGTAGCAAAACCTATGTAGGTACTGATCTACCAAGTGTCTTTTCAGGTCGTTATTTGATAAACTAGGTTTTCCCAGAGACTCCTAATCCATTCATATTATCCTGCAACCTCATTACTCAACGAATTGTTAGGTTTTTAAAGGTGAACTGTCTACATGGTAGATTATGGAGAGTTCTTGAGATTAATTTGAGTTTTCGATTTAACGGCAGGATTTTGCTCGAATTTCTGAGGTGGTTTAGGGTTGGGTCTAATAAGAAACTGATTGCTAGAACCACTGCCCCGCTTATTGATCAATTCAGGTAAACCATGGTCATGATCGGGAACATCATGTTTTTTATCAACGAATTTATCGATGTACCTACTCTATGTTGACGCAGATAACTGACAGTCAACATAAAAAATGGTACTACGATAACGACAATAATACAATTCTACTTTCTTTTATCAGGCGGAATTTTTTCGTGTTTTTCTTATTTCGTCATCAGTCATATATTTACCACAATCTCCAGAATTAGCATGAAGAATGAAGACTTCAATGATTCAAGATTTCTCAGAACCTAATTGCTCGATTTCACTATGTATTGGAGGGTAGTTGAGCGATTTTTATTTATGATTTATCTTAATATTAAAACTTTGGAATCGAGCAAAAAATTGTAAACCACCTAAAAAAAATTTCCATTTGTCTGCCGTATCCCGTATGACTCCCGCGGCATTTTGCCCAGTTTCCATTTCGATGAAATTTTGTATATATCGGCTACATTAATTTGGGATCTTGTTATCTCTTGTCGGTCATGCCAAAGGGGTAAACGTGGGGGAAAACATTTTCAAAATGCCCTACCTCGACAACCTTCGATATACAAATATTGTTTTTTCATAGGTAATTTAAAATTTCAAAAATATTAAAGAAATGTTTGACATTTCCCAGAGCTCTGTTGGACCAACCGTTCGCCTAATGAGGATAATCAATTACCTAAATAATAAATGTTCCATGTTTTCTCATCAGTTCAAGATATTATTAAATTTTAAGAGAATAACGATACCACCCAGATAATCAAATGTTGTTAAATCTGCGTTTATTGTGAAATTTATCAGATCACGTGGACCCCTCGAGCCTTGCCCTATGGACCCAAATTCCTCCTTCCCATCAAACCTTGATCTAACGGGTGAACTTTACAGAAAACGCTGCAAATGTTTACACAAATGTTTATTATTTTTCTATATAGATCACTCGTCTGCAAAGAACTCGGCTTTGCCATTGTCACCACCTACCAGCCATAGATACTACCTACCTACCACGTACCTACAGCAATCGAATTTTGGTCAGCTAAAATTTGAACGGAGATTAGGCCTCTCTTGCGATTCACACTCGTGTTTCTGATTTATCTTAGTCCAACCCTTAAGTTCTCGTAGGAAGCGTCCTACCGTCGTAGTCCTACAGAGCTCCCGTGGTCTCTAAAAATTCAATACTATCTTTAATTGATGAAAAAACTATACCATTATATCGACATTTTTTGAGCTAGAGCGTTTTCAAAATTTCAACCCTTATTTTTCAACCCTTAGAAGTGACTGACATCAACCAAAAGCTTCGGGGCACAACTAGACCCCAAATGGAGCCCATGTACCAAATTTCAACCAAATCGGTCCTGGGAACTAAGAAAAATGCCGCGAACGACGTTAGGACGAAAAAATGTTTATTCGATTTTTGGATTCTACGTACCTTGAAACGTAAACCAACAAATTTTGAGGAGTGGTTAAAATTTTTGTTCTTAGTCGATTCCAAATGTTCATTATTGAAAATAATAAACCGTTGTGTATATTAATACTCAGCGTTTTTCAAGAAAAATAACCTATGGATTCCATTGTCCTTACTGGATACCTACCATACATTTAGCCAATTGAATTCAGTCAGAGTCATCAGAAAAAAAAACTGCGTACCTATTGTTTTGAACAGTTTTGATGAATTCTGTTTTCTTCCTAGAGGCATTTCGTCGGTTATTCTGTATTCTTTTACGAATTTATTCAACCAGGCTGCAGAACAAAGTGAAGAATTCGGCGAACCTTGGGAGAGGAACTTAGCAAGGTTGGAAAATTGTATTCTTTGTTTAGTATGTGAAGGTGCCTCTAACATTATTTGCCTTTAGATACCATTCGTTGTTTCTGTTCCTGAAGGTTTTGGAAAAATGAGTTCTTTTGTTTGGTAGTTATACCAACAAAAGGAAACATTTTTGCCGCCAGATTCTTTTTACGGTTTTCACCTCCAACGCGACTCGGGTTTTGGTATTAGTCGCTCGGGGATCGCCAAGAAGATGTTTATTATGTACAAGTTATTAGTTAGAGGGTGGTCATCAGGAATTATATCCCATTGTTTGCGTCTGCCCTCGTCTGAAAGCGGTATAAACTCTTGGATTAATAAATAATTCATCAGTCATTTACTGCCACGAGGCATTCTGTCCTCCCACGGGCCCATTTCTTTTAAACTGTATGTTGGATAGGCATTGAGAGTACGCAGGTCCTTACTTTCATTTGCTCTGCTATTATATCTACTTGCATAGCACTGTGGGCCAGATGACTATCTTTAGTTGAAGAAAGTGGAACCAAGCTTTTTCTTCGTCACTACCGAAGATTTGTATTCGTGCAGCAGGTCGAAAAACATTAGGGTCCTCCAAAAACAAATTTACACCTGTATTTCGCATTTCGGAACTTTTTGGACAACCATTTCATCTGGCAAAATTATTCAAAAATATTTCAAGATTTTAATGCAAATTTCAGAAAATGAGCGGGTCAGTCCCTGAATATTTCATGGGATTAAGCGTGCAGGAGTAAATATGAATTCCTTGAAACAACGATTATTCAGTTCCTACCAGAAATCAATCGAATTGGGTGGTATTCCACATTTCGGCAATTATCCAAACAAAATCTTCATAAATAGGGAAAGAATTTTCAATCGTTGATGTTTTTAAAATTTCGGAGAGCATCAACTTGATCGAGAAGTGCAAATTTCGTAACAGGGAATCCACTAGAGCTCCGATCAAATCAGTAATTTCATAAATGTTATTATTGCACGTTGTAATTGTTACAACGTGTACAGGTACCTACTTATAACAAAGGTGAATAAATGAAATATGAACGAATTAATTCATAGAAATGTGTAAGATACCTGAGGAATCGCTTAGTAAAGTTCTATCTGTTTGGTACCATTCAGGATACTATTCAGCCGAGAAAAGTAATGAAATCAGCCGAATCTTCCGTATTTGGGGAAATATAAACTTGATGAACGAAGGCGGATTGAGAGATCACTAAGGAAGACCGATTTCACGAGGAAGGAGTTGGTTTTAGGGCATATTCTATAGTCTACACTATAATCTCAAGAGGAGTCATCGAATCACGAAAACTCCATTCTAAGGTTCGAGCTTGGTATACAACAAACAAAAAGAACGAGAAATCGTGAAGTCGGCACCTCTACCTTCCTTAGTAAATAAAAACTTATACTAAACCCTTAGCAATTCGCTGGGCTGAAACCAATATTTTTTTAAATAAATATAAATATAAATAAATATTTAAATAAATAAATACTTTTTCATTTAAATAAATATTTTTAAAATATAAATCAATAATTTTTTACAGCTCTGAAACCAAAGTTGTTTGGAAATTATTATGACAATGTTTTGACGGAAAATTACAATTTACGGCGGTTCAATGCAGAATTTCAACAATATCTCCCTACATGTAGAATCTGAATGGCTGAAATCTATCTTGTGCTATTGAAATCCTCACGTAAGTACTTGCTGATCTTCATCACTTCCCGATCTGCTGTGGAAGGTAAGTGATATTACGCAAATCTTTCAATACCCTGTAAAACATATTTTGGCTTTTAAACCTACATAAGATTTCTAGCTGATTAGGATATAATGTTCATTCACTTCAAATGCATTTTAGGGTCACCGAAATTGACTTAGTTTCCTGCTACTTGTCTGCCACCAATTTCTCACGATCTATTGACTCGATTTTACTCAAATATAGGGGGTAGTAGGGGGTCATCCTTCATTTCTGCAATGATTGATTGACCATCAATTTCAACGTAATTGGATCAGTAAGATGAAACGCTCATATTAAAAACGCAGTATATTATTACACAAAGCTTTATTATTTTTCTGAATACATCACTCGCCTGCAAAGTATACAGATTTGCCATTGTCAATACCTACCAATCATAATTATTTTCGCTTCACAATCAAGTTTATTTTGAAGAAGTAAACGCTTCACACAGTTAGAAGAAATAGGGAGTTGTGGGTGCCTTCGTTAGGAAATTTGAATACTGGCTGCTAAAGACGCAAAACTGAGTTCCACTTGAAGAAACGAGCATCAATCACAGTTTGGTCAGCTAAAATTTGAATGGAGAATAGTCCTCTTTTGTGATTGACACTCGTATTTCCGATTTATCGTTAGTCCAACACTTAAGCTCTAGGGAGAGAACGGTTGGTCCTCATGGTGGTCTCATTCGATTCGAAAAATTCAATACTATTTTAAATTAATGAAAAAACAATACCTTTATTTCGACAGTTTTTCAGCTAGGGTGTTTTCAAAATGTCAGCCCTTATTTTTCAACTTTTAGAAGTGACTGACATTAACCAAAAGCCTCGGAGCGCAACTAGGTAGATCCTAAATGGAGTCCATATACCTAATTTAATCGAAATTGGTCCATGGTAATTAAGGGAAGTGCTGAATATGGCGGACGGACGGTAACTTTTTTATATTATTTTTGAACTCCATCAAATTTTAAGGGGTTAACATTTTTCTCTTGGTCAATTCCAAAGGTTCATTATTGAAAACAATAAACCAAAATCAAAAATCATCCGAGTACAAATCTTGATCAGAAAACTGTGGACATCATAGTGATAATAAATAGATAATAAACCCATCAAAATGAAGCAACAATTTGAAACGTCCTCCGTGGAGGAACCGTAGCAATTTTTTATGGACATGTAAACAAAAAGAATGAACTATAGAGTGAAAGCACTCCCGATAATGAGGGGTTAAACAATTTTTTTGTTTGTACTTAGTTGACGAATGTACCTATCTTCGAAGATTAAACCAATAAAAATCTTTCACCAACACCAAGTAAGTTTATAAATTAACAGCAATTATTACTTTTGAGGAAAGCCATCAAAATTATTGTTATAGAGTGATAGATTACATGAGTGGTATGATGTCTAGTTCACGTGAAATATATGATTGGGATATTTTTGACCAATACCTACTAGACTTGCTGTTATGTATTCTCTTTATATAATAAAGTCTAGTATTGGTCAAAAATACCCCAAGTAATACCTAGATTACTATAGAGTTGCGATCGAGTTGGTTTTACTAACATGTTTCTAGTGGAAGACCAATCATTCATCAGAAACACGAACATGAAACACCAAGTTGAGGTGAAACCTCTGAAAATTGAGTGAATTGCGACAAGATTCTTGAATTGTTGTTGATTTATTAACTTTTAAATTTATTAAGAGAAGTTTCGAATGCCTATCACAATTTTACTTTCGAGTCTACTCTGATGTTGCCAAAATGGTGCCTTGTTTCTGGAAGTGAAAGAAAATCCTTCTAAATTTCTTTTCTAATTTTACGTTATGTATGTACACTCGGCAAACGGGAAAAACTATACAAAGATATATTCCGATTCCATGAAATTTTCAGGGTTTGACAAGATGACGCCCTAATGATTTGAGACCAGGGGGTTGTGACTGAGCAAAGGTGACACCTTCTAACTAGAATAGCGTCTTTGTTTCTATCTAATTTGATGGGTACCTACTCGGGGATTATGCATAAGATGTTCTATAAAATATTGTTATGGATACGAAGAAGCTATGTGCTACTCCCACTTGGCAGATACCTGAGGAATAAGAACTAGTACTACCTTATTAATAAAACTTGAAAATCCGTATAATTTTCCAGTGAAAGCTGGCTAATAGTTTGACGTTACAAACTAGTTCCAAAACGAACAGTATTCCAATACCACCCAGCATGTATTGGGACTGTTACAGCTTCCTACCTGTGGTCGATATATCTTCTCGTAGCATTTACGTACCGGCCTAACCAGTCTCTTAGTATAGTAGATAGATATGGTATGTACGACATCTAGGTAAAATGTGTTTTAAAACAAGGTACCACGCCTATTAAATAGGCAAAAATTCAAATTCAAAATTCAAAATTCAAAATTTCAAAAATTCAAAATTCAAAATTCAAATTTTGAAGAAAATCTCCAAATGAAGGAATCTCTAAATGTAGGTTAGTACCAAGTAAATTTATTCCTATGAACTTTTATTATTATTTTTATGTACTTTTTGGTTAATTAATTTCAATAATAAACCATTGAAATCGACCAAGAAAAAATTTTTAACCCCCCCCCCCCCCCCAAATTTTGTTGGTTTACGTTTGAAGGTACCAACGTAGAATCCAAAAATCGAATACAAATTTTTCCGTCCGTCCGCCGTAGGTACGCGGCACTTTTCTCAACAACACTGGATCAATTTCGTTGAAATGTGGTTTATGGGCTCCATTTGGGGTCTAGTTGTGCCGCGAAGCTTTTGGTTGATGTCAGTCACTTGTAAGGGGTGAAAAATAAGGGTTGAAATTTTCAAGAGTGCTCTAGCTCGAAAACTCTCGAAATAAAGGTAAGTATTGAAGGCAGTTGAGTGTTCAACGTTATGATCAGCCGCCTTTTGATAACCTTATGAATTGACAAAAATCCCATCCATGTATCTCTGGGGGTATAGCTCAGTGGTAGAGCATTCGACTGCAGATCGAGAGGTCCCCGGTTCAAACCCGGGTGCCCCCTCAAATTTTTTTAATTTTAATAGAAATTAATAAATTGTCATTACGGATTTCGTTTTCTTGTGGGTTGGTATTCATAGCGCTCTATCATAACACCGTGGGTCATTGTTTTTGGGTTAAACTATTGTTATCAATGATGGGATGTTTCCAGCAGATCAGAGTTATTCTATTTTATTACTAGCTCCAAGCTTTCGTCAATTATGATAATGTTATGGAACCCAATCTACTCGTGCCTACTGCTTTTGATTTACTATTTTCAATAATATTTGGAATCGACATAGAAATTTTATTTAAACCTCACAATTTGATGTTTTACGTTTCAAGGTACCTACCTAGAATCCGAAAATCGAATACACAATTTTCCGTCCGTCCGCCGTACGCGGCACTTTCCTTAGTTAGGTACCATAGACCGATATTGATGAAATTTAGTATATGGGCTCCATTTGGGGTCTAGCTGTGCCCCGGAACTTTTGCTTGATGTCAGTCACTTCTAAAGGGTTGAAAATTAAGGAAAGAAATTCTCAATAGTGAGCTACTTCGAAAACTTTTTATATAGAATTTTTTGAGACCATCCTGAGACTATGGGACAAACCGTTGGCTCCCTAGGAGAGGGTCTTACTTACGATAAATCAGAAACAGGAGTGTGAATCGCAAAAGAGGCCCAATGTTCGTTCTAATTTTGGCTGACCAAAATACGAAATGTATAGAAATGTTCATTTCTCCGAGTTTTACTCGGTTTTGCGTCCTTAGCAACCAGTAATCGAATTTTCTAATAATTATTACGGCAACCTCGACTTCCTGTTTCTTCGAGCTGAGTGTGGAGCGTTTATTTCTTCCAAATAAACTTGATTGTGAAGTAGGTATGTGATAGGTAGGTAGTATCTGTGGTTGGTAGATGGTTACAATGGCAAAGCCGTGTTCTTTGCAGACGAGTGGTCTATATAGAAAAATAATAAACCATTGTGTAATAATTTGCAGCGTCATCTTCTTCCCTCTTCCCACCACAAAAGTCTCACTCAGTTTATCATTGTATAGGGTCATACCCATCGCTATGAACATGCTCCCAATAGCAGAGTTGCTATCGAATCAAAACCCAAACATTCCCTTACTTTATAGGACCAGTGAAGGAACTATTGCCGGAATTTTTCTCAAAATCAATTAAAAGTATCTACACTGCATGCAGATACATCTGTACATGGATATGTCTTATGATGGCAATTTAAATGATGAGCTCACTCAGCTGATCAATGACCACTCAGGCGCCTTCAGCATTCTCCATTGACCCGCCCTCTCAAATTTCAGGTTCCTGTGTTCAACAGGAGAGGAAATGACCTTGGAGCTCAATCAGCTGATCAGTGATCATCAACTTTGATGATGTATAGAAGTATGTATCGATTGACCCTGCCTCTCAAATTTCAGCTTCCTGCGTTCAACAGCATCAGAAAAAAAACGTTGCATTGTTTTGTGTGTCGAAAATTTTGGAATGACCCCCAGAACTAAGACATATCCATGTCAAAATGAGACATCCACGGTTTCCTGTCACTGTGACACCATAAGTACCTATATGATTATAAGTTAGTTACGAACGATGAGGATTTGAGGAAGAATACTAGCCACAAAGAGATTTCAAGTTGTTGCTTATATTTGATCGGTAGATGTCACATATTGATCTTAACGTGTTTTGTTTATCAAAAACAATTACCTAGGCTTTCACATATTACGTGCCGTTACGTTTATTGAATGCATAAGGTTGAATGGTTAATCAATCATACAGGATTTGTTTCAGTTGTCGAAAACACTTCCAGATAACACTGGAAAGGGGAGAGAATCTATTTTGACAAAAAATCAATCTATCTTGTTTCTTCATAATATCATGTGTTGAACTTGCTCTGGCCCATCAGTCTTACATAAATTATTCACGACTAAAACCTGTAAGGAATTATAACATTTTCAAAAAACAAATTTCTCTAATAAAATAATAATAAGTTGAAGATATTTTTAAATGTTTGGTGGTAACTGACAAAAATTGACAGAACTTCAACAATAATTGTTGCTATTTCGACGTTGTAGGAGATCTGCAAGGCTCGCATGATTGATCAATCATGATGGTAGACAATACCGTTGACGCTTTCCAGGTAATTAGGTGATTTTCCACATGGCTCGTGATGTAGGCAAGACCCGCATGACTGCTCGGTCTTGGTGGATGGGCAGCCTAGGATCCTGGGTTCCGAGTTGTTTCTTTGACAGCAAATATGCACTCTCTGGAATGTACCTCTCCGCTGTTTGACTTCAGAGCTTATTCATATGAGCTATTGATTAATTGGCTCATATTTAAATGATTTGTACTTTGCCCTTATATACCCCGCTGAACATGTTCACGTATTCGAATGTACATCTATTAACCACATTCAAAACAAGTTTTCCGCGTCTTGGAGACGCATACGACTACAATTCGGAGCTTCTCAGGTTCATTAGCGATTACCTATATTTATGATATTAATTTGTTATTTAATAATTGCAATTTAACAATTACAACAAACAATAGTCTAGGCCCGCGTTGTGAGGCAATCAGTTGCTAATTAATTACATCATTTCTATTCGAGATGTTAATGGTTAAGGCCCCGCTTTCCTGTAAATGTTCAAAAAACCAAAATATTACTTCCATAAGCTGTAGGTGTGTGATTTTTTTAATATTAGAATTAATTAGCAGTGAAGTAAACTAAGTTTTTAAGTCCATGTTCGGTATATACTCATACTCTCGGGATAAATCTTACTTTATACATATACCTACATTGTGTGCCATGTTAAGGACCACAAAACTTCGGGAGTCGTTTCTACAATTAATTCAAGTAACAAAGTGTTTCATAACATTTTTTTTACTCCACAAAAATTTGAGTTATTTTACTTTTTAGATTTTGACATGGATATGTCTTAGTTCTGGGGGTCATTCCAACATTTTCGACACACAAAACAATGCAACGTTTTTTTTCTGATGCTGTTGAACGCAGGAAGCTGAAATTTGAGCGGCAGGGTCAATCGATACATACTTCTATACATCATCAAAGTTGATGATCACTGATCAGCTGAGTGAGCTCCAAGGTCATTTCCTCTCCTGTTGAATGGAGAAACCTGAAATTTGAGAGGGCGGGTCAATGGAGAATGCTGAAGGCGCCTGTGGTGGTCATTGATCAGCTGAGTGAGCTCATCATTTAAATTGCCATCATAAGACATATCCATGTACAGATGTATCTGCATGCAGTGTAGATACTTTTTATTGCGCACAACCTGGCTTTTTGAACGCTCTAAGTTGCCCAACTCCACAATTGCACAAACATTAGGTTTTGGAAAACCCCAAGTGTGGCACATGTTTTTTTGTGTTTTCGACCTTCAGCCATAAAAATGGCCATAACTCTCCTAATTATGTATTGTATTGAAGGGAGACATTCCTAATAACGTTATCAGTCAGTTATGGTAGGTAGTTCGTAGAAAATCACATCAAGTTGGAACAGCCAAAACCCCACGGAATGTGTGGTTTCCTTGCACCACTGTTTTGTTACATCGTGGCACAAAAATAATTTTCCATTAAAATCTGGAGCAATATTGATAATATTCTCTCAGTTTCAAAGCTTGGGTGCCTTTAGAAAGCCTTACCCCTGATTGGACCATGGTGTCACTAGTGTCACCGAAAACATCTTAAGAGTTCCACAGCTGTCCCAAGGTGTCACCACATTAACTAGATTTAAATTGCAATTTAAAAATTAATGGACAGAGCTGCATTTTTTAAACCATGTTTTGTAAGTTATTAAAAGGCAACAATTTTGAAAATTTTTTCATCGATTTCTTTGGACATTTTTGTCATAACTCTATTTTGCGACTTCAAATAGCACATAACAATTCTGTTGCCCACATTTAAAATTGCAATTTAATTTTGGTTACTCAGGTGACCCCTTGGGACAGCTGTGAAGTTCCTGATGTTTTCAGTGACACTAGTGACACCATGGTCCAATTAGGGTTAATAGGAACAGACATTCCTATTGAAAAATCGTAGGTATATTTTGTGAATATTATCACCCCACTCGACCCCTCTTCAAGTAAATTTCGATACCTACTCTGATAACGTAATGTGCAACTGGGAAGTTGTTTGAGACGATCAAAAAAGAATTTGCATATCGGTTGAGAATTGAGGAGTGGGTCTCAAGGTACTGTCAGAGTGAGCCTTATTTTAAGTAAATAACCCCCGTTCCTCGCGCTTTAACACAAAATTTAAAATGATGATTGACGTAGTGCACTACTAGATAAATTTCCGCGTCGAACTAAAAAAGAACCATGCAAATCGGTTGAAAACTAAGATCTGGGCAGAGTACACAAGATTTTGTCACATACACAAAGACATGCACCTATGGGTTATTTTCTTCGCGGATTTGGATTCAGAATGGTCTAAAACGAATTTGTATATAGTTTTTTTCTCCGTTGAGTGTTGTCCTCCTTCACCCTAGATTAATCGCATAAGGACGCCCAAGTCTTACTGTTATGTGGGATGCCCTAAAAACTGGACAATGAAGAGTACTAGATACATTCAAATTCACCCATTCAGTCAAAACTCATCAATTTCAGTCATTGTCTTCATCATCACCATTAATTTCAAGAATATATAGGACTAGCTAATATATAGGACTAGCTGTACTCAGTGCCTCGATTTGACTCTTTGGCCATCTTATGGCTGATTTAGAGTACTCATAGGATGAATAGCAGCTCTTATTTCCGAATGTCTATTCTATAGGAATACCAATAGGCGACACCTTCACCAAGCGAATAATTACTGCTGTGTCTCCACTTTTGCACAGACGAGACACTGAATACCTCTTAACACCCACTAGGTGGGGCATAGAAAGGTATATAAATTTTGATTTTTTAAAAGTGGATAGCAAAGTTAACAATGGGAGGTGCACATGATTTTTTAAAAATTTTAATAGAAATTACCTAGACCTCATTCTGAGAATTTTGACTTCAGCCGTTCTCTTTTTGGATGAGTAGATCTGTTTCTATGATTTTTCAAAGTTTCGAATATTTATGACGTCACGCGCCCCTCCCGGCTGGGCGGGACCCCTCAGCCAACTGTGGCGTCATAAACATTCGAATCTTTGAAAAATCATAGAAAGAGGTCTTTTCACGCTAGAAGGTCGCGGTTGGTGTCAAAATTCTCAGAATGAGGTCTAGTTTAGATTAAAAATAACAATAAACAATTTTTTCCTTAATGGTACCTACCTATGCAAGTAAACGTCATTGATGAAAATCCGTTGGTTACCAACCAAGCCAGTTCGTTTGTTTGGGGTCGAATTTCTCTTACTATGTTGAATTCTTGTGTCAGTCCTAGATGATGGGTTTATGAAAATCAACTTCAAGGATATGTCTTTTGGATTGATCGTGTTTTCCTTCTGCCTTGTTCTTTCCTTACGTACTTATCGATTCTTAATGGTGATTGCAATGATTTCGCTATATTCAAAATTAATCAACTGCTAATGGATATTATGTAATAAATAATATCAACCCTCCGAGTACCTATAGTTTTGGTTTTTCAAATCCTCAATCTCCAGTTACTCACTGAAACATAGATACTGAACATGTACATCGTTGACCTAAAAGTGATGCTGTAAATATATTTTCCCTTCATTTGGCGTGAATGATGAGCTCCTCACGAGAGTTTGAAGGGTCGGCTTCACGTTATTAATACGTTTGTTGACAGATTGAGGCGGCCGGTACTTGAGGCTGCGGTATCTGTGGGGGCAGACACTGATGGAATCCAGCCCCAGGGTGTTCCCAGGAACGGTGGGCAACCCCATCCCGGAGAGCTCACAACTAATTTTTCATAGATTTATACGATGAACTGGAGGTTCACTCCCACGTTTGACTAAAAAAAAAAAAAAAAAAAAAAAAATGCGATGGACAGGGCGGGGAAGTGGGGAACTGTAGGGTGATTTACTGTCCGAGTCGCGGGACTATATGAATGGGAAGGAGGCGTATAGGAGTCTTTTAGGCGGGGGTAAAAGAGCAGAAGTCGTGTTGGGTAGGCCTTCACGTCCGCATAATTGGGGTATTACCGGACCCTGGAGCTCTCCTGACTTGGAAGGCATCGGGAAGGTTTTTCGCTTCTTTGGAACAGGGGGGAGAAGTATCCCTTCTGAATGAAAACCTCGGAGGCGGGAGGTAGAGGGCCGTGGGAACGAGCGAAAGGAGCGTTCCGATTGGCCCGTCCCCGACCAATGGGAGAACAGGGCGTGGTCAGGAGCTACCGTGCAGTTCCCACACACACATAATTGGGCTCTGCAATTACGTGAAAGGATCCCGTATCCAGGACTGAACAGTTGGCCACAAGCCTGCAGCCTGCTACCATCGCTTCTGCACTCTGTGAGTATCTACAGTAGCTACCCCTTCCACCTCTCTATCCTACATCTATATTATTATATTATTTTAATCCATGTGACACTGACCTTCCCTAATTCGTATTTCATTGCATGAAAAAATGAGCCATTTGCACGGAAAATACGATGCGTAATCGCAATGTTTTACTGCTTCGTAGTTACTTTCCCATCCGTTCATTGTATGATAATGCGATCCATGCTCTTCCTCTACACTTTCTTACAACCCAAAATTGGACAGGAAATCATCCATACAACGATAGCAGTGTCAATAAGTGCCATGACTGCCATTTTCATCAACATTACGTACACCTCCATCGTTCTAATACCTCATGATTTGCCTCATGATTTTGCTTTCTTCTGTTGAATTCATACAGTATTCATAGATCATTAGTGCGTCGTTATATCATAAAGAAGGTTCTGATTAATGAATCCCTGCTCATTTAAGTGCTAATTGTATTCTTTCTAGGTATTATTTTGACATGACATGCCACATTGTAAACGATAATTTAATTTTTGATGGGTGGATATTATTTTTATTGCTGTATGCTATTTTGATTTGTAAATGAATTTGAAATTGACGATTGAGTTTGGGGGTTTTCATGGTGAATTAAATTATGCTTGAGGGGGTGTTGAAAGGAGGGGGGAGGGGGTTATCCACAAAGAAGATATTCTCTGTTAGATGGATGATGAGGATGGCATGAGGGAAAGCTGGAAGGAAGGGGCATGAGGGAAGAGGGGGCTAGACGCCCACGCGTTACCTGTGTTTTAACACTTTGTGGGTGCCGCTGGTTTGAAGGAGAGAAGAAGACCCCATGCTGCGGGGAAGGAAGGTGATTTATGCCTCGTCTGTGACCCCTTGGGGACTTGCACAACAGGATGTTGACTAAGACGAGTCATGTGAGTCAAGGCGAGGTATCGAGAAGTAATTGGGCGAGTAAGCAACCTGCTGGTTATCTTCATTAAGTACCTATCATCGCCCGGGTTCGCTACCAGGTTACGCTGACCAGCGGGAGCCCACGTGGTGGAAGGCGGGATAGACAGTCGTCGAAGAGTGGGGGGAAAAGGAGCACGATGCCCCCCATGGACCACAAATCGGGAGGTCCCCATTTCCTCTAAATCCTATAATAACAACAAATAACTCTATAATAACATATATCTGTTCTTCTTCACATTCTTACCCCATTTACCTATTATATATACATTACTATTATTATGTACATTATTATAATAATCCCAACTACACCTTGAATTTAAATAAAATTAGGCCACTAAACGATAAAGCCTAATATTTTGTAGCACGGATAAATGTTATTTTATCGTCTACACAAGCCGTATAATATACGGCTTGATTATATTATAATCAATAATTTTTAATTTTGGCAAAATTAGGCAAATAAATAACCTATTCAGTTTCGAACCGTTGTACAATGATGCTGTACTGTAGTTTATGATTTTATTGTAGCTACGTATTCAATAACATATTATTAAATAATATGTTATTGAATAGGTATAAATTTTATACCTAGGTATGAAGAATTTGGAATTTGAGGGTTATTACTCACTCCTATCATACACCGCAAACACGAGCTCATTATATTTCAGTGGGTATATTGACGATGCTATATTAATATTATAACGTTTTAAGAGGAAGTCAATCTTTTCTTTGGAAATTGTGCCTTTGATATCATATACCTAGTTAGTTTTCCCAATTCGGTGAAGTTTTGGTTAGAGAAAAGTTGTGTACGAATAATATTTTAGAGGTACATTTATACAGAATGTTCAAAATTTATAGTTAGCAGTTTTACAATACCTAAGGAATTTGACCAAAAAAGGAAGCAAATCGCCACTCGTCAAGTTATTACGTCATTATTAAAAATCAGTAATGGCAATTATTTGTACGTTCACGCGTTAAATGTGATTTTTCAAAAGAGAACACCAATTTTTAGTTGTGTTTTGAATCCTTGGTAAAATGAAAAGACAAAAGTAATTGCCGTTTTAAAGAGCGTGAACACGTTTGTTACCACGATCATGATTAGATAAAGCAGAAAATCATTTTTCACCGGTGTAATACACGATTTGTAAGTCTTGTGGTGATTTTGATTTTTTCGATTTACTAGTCAAATGTTAACTTTTTTTCTAACCCAATATAGTAGGTCGATTTATCTCAAAAAGATGAATGAAAAATTTTATTTTGACGTGATTCAATGTCTTCGCGCCCCGCCAGGGGTGCAAGCCCCCCCTGGACCCCCCTGATACGTTAATTGTAAAAGCATGGAACATATTTTAGCCAAATTTAGTGCAGAACCTTTAGTCGAAGGTAGGTATAATACAAAAGTTGTGTTAACCCTAGCAACATATCTAAAATGCATTAAAAACCATGTGACACTCCCGCGTCACCCTCCCAGAATAACGTTTTTCGGGTAGGTATTTAGGTCAAGGCTAAAACATGTTCTATGTTAGAAGTCTTGGTAATGTGTCCCTCTCCCCACTCCTCCACCCACCCGTAATGAATTTAAGATGGAACTTTGGTACTCCCAATAAACGACTATAGTGATGATCTCATGAGTCAGTGACCGGGTGAGCAACACAGCGCGCTATGAGTAATCCATTCATTGAAATCTTCCTGTAGACAAAGAGTCACTGGAAAAGGAAAAACTTATTTTGTTAGTTTATAATAATAGCTATAGGTACATAATTTCTATATCCCTATCCTTACTAATGTTGTCACTTGACTGTAGAAATTGGATTCTTGGTTGCTAAGGATAGACAACTGTGGGACATGAAACTCTATTCAAAGAAACGAACAAAGATCGAATTTGACCGGAGCTGCCTATTTCCAACATTCATTTACTATTCACACTCGTGTTTCTGATTGTCCAACATCTAAGGGGACGAACAGTTGACCCTACCTCTCAACGGACCTCATTCAATATTATTTTAAATTGATGAAAAAACAATACATGTACCTAAAAACCTTCGAGTAATATACCTAGGCAATTTCCGAGCTAGGGCGTTTTGATAATGTTAACCCTTATTTTAAACTCATTGCAAGTTACTGACATCAACCAAAAGCTTTGGGGTACAACTAGACCCCAAATGGAGCCCATATAAAAAATTTAATCAATACTGTTTGTCCTTAGTAACAGTTGAAAATAATAAACCAAAATGGGTAAATTTTCAAAACGTAGGTACCAAACGAAGCTCCTTCCTACCATGAATTTATTCGTTGTGCGTTTTCCCCCGCAATATTTTAACGTTCCTCCGTACTACAAAGTTTGAAGATCTTCTGAATTTTGAGTAAATGAACTGAATTTTTGTGTCGACTTCCATGATCTTGTTCTAGTACATACCTACTCCAGAAACGATAGAGATTCTGAGATTTGTTGTGTATACTCGAAACATTGTCACAGTAGTCACAGAGTTATTGTTTGTTACTGATTATCGATTTAACTTGTAACTCATTAATTTCGTGGATGCAGACAACATTCTTTTCAACTCCGTTATTTATTAAAATGGTTTTCCACATTCTCATCGCTAGTGATTTTATTCGTAGTCACAGTGCCATGATCCTGATCCATACGCACTTATGATTCGTAGAATCACCTCTACTGAGACACTGATCTAATACATAACTATGTCTTTTTAATGCTATATAGCGTGAGTAACCACTCACTCATCGACTGATAATATTAAAGATCTTCTATTTCCGCGATACCTGATGATACCATCCCCCAAACATTGACCTGCTGAGTTTGAGAAAATAATGAAAATTGATTTTCCTGATGCATAGGTAGGTTGTTTTTAACTCCGAGTATTTCGCCTTTACTGGGATTAGAGAGCAATAAAAAATTCTGATCTTTCATCAAATTTTCGAAAAATATAATTTTAAGTTCAGGGTTCAAAGGAGATTACGGAGAACTCATCCTCTGAACCCTGAAGATGAAAATGTTTTTCGAAAATTTGGTGACAGCTTCCTTTCGGGTCGAATTCCATAAACTGGTGGTTTATATTTTTTCTCGGGTACCGTGGCTCCTACTGAGCGGTCCCTGATGAGATTATTACGTTTTCTTCTTTGGGCCACTGAAGCTTCTCATTGACTGAAGAAACAAAGACACAGAAGAAGCTACGGGGGAAGGCTGAGCGGACGAAAACCAAAGGAGATTTTCTCTTTAATCCCCAAAGTCCAAAAAAATGGAATCAAATCATTAGACTAATTAAAACTATTGGAGTTTAACTATTCAAAACTAGATGAAATTAGTAAACATTAGTAGATCAGGAAACTCGTAGGTGAAACCGACTGATTCTATAATATAGGAACTCACATAGAAGGTCTTCAGAGCACTCCGCAGAATTCTTGATTGAAATAAATTTTCAAAATTTACGTGAAGATAGATAGGTAGTGCTCATTTTTTGCAGAATACCAATTAGATTTTCTCAGAATACCAACTTAGAAGTGTCGGCATGTAGCAATTTTGAAATATTTTAGAGGATGCCTCATGACCCGTCTTCGCTCGTGATCTATACCGAAAAAGTGTAGCAGTAGGACCTAACATAGTATGATGTAAACGTTTCCCTAATTAAAGTCCCTGGCTTATACTTAAATTAGGGTTCTTCTAAGTGGGTTATCAACTCTTACCTTGTGTTGTACGATAGTACTCGTACTGGTAAGATTTTGAATGGAAATCGATAGGTCGCTTGACAGTCAAATATAATCCAGACAAATATTCGAAGCTATGCACTTCAAACTGACTTTAAAATGATCGGGAAAGAGGTCTTTATTTCTTTTGCCTTTGTGAATATTGTTGGAGGATACTCTATATTCTGCAGATATCAAACAGAGTTTTGATGGAGATCTTTAAAGTGGTTGCTAAGAAACAGGCTTTTGCGCGGTCATGTCATCAATTGACCACAAAGGGATATCTTTTTGATCTTGAAACGACTGTAGTGGAAGGTTCGATGTAACCCACAAAATTCAATTGTTTCTCTTCATGAGTCACAACAAGGACTTCTTCTACAATCTGGCGCCAATTCTCCAGCAACGAATATCTCTCATTTGAAACACTGGGGAGCTTAAAAAGTCATCAGAGAGCCCTAAGGCTTGAAATAATAAACGAATGGTGATGTTCCATAATCCAAACAAAACATGCCTTAAAAAATCAAATCGAGTTTACTGGGATGTAAAGAGTTTCAGGGCGATTTCATTCGGGCACTGTAGCCATAAAATATGATTTTTAAGCTTTCAGTCAACAATATTAGAACTGATAACAGAACAAGTCGACAGACCGAGAAATTTGGAATCAATCGGTATGTAAAAACGTGAGATATGCGTTGTTGCAGTATTTCCAACGATTTGGTTTTATCAACTGGGTGTCCGATGAATGGCGCCCATTGTGTTCCTTCGACGTCGTCAGGCGCTGCGATGCGGTTGGTCCAAGTGCGCAGTTTCCGGACCCCCAGACAATTGGTCGGCTCCTGTGCTTTTGAGCCTGATTGTACTTTAATTAGGGTTGGTTCGGAAGGTACTAGATCAGAAGCTACCGTTGGAAAGGATAAGTCCAAGAGTGGGGGTAGCTACCGGTTGCGTGTGCGCAGGACGGTAGCCGTGGGCCCTCTGGCACAATCCCCCGGTGGGCGGTACCCAGTAGCCCTGCTGGCTCCCGGTTGGGATTACCCCTTCATTGAACATTGAAGTGTTTCCTCCTCCAGGAGCTGGGCCGCCAATCCCGTCGTTGTACCTCCATGTCTTCATCTCGAGCGTTTCAATTCGGCTCGTACCTCTGACGCTCTGAAGGCATCCTGCAGGCCCTCCGTAGCTCAATCCACTGACAAACTGGATGAGCTCTCAATTGAGATTCTTCATGCTGGTGACTTGGAACTGGCAAATGGATTGCAGTAGTTTCAAATTTCACTTCATAGGCCAGTATTATTCCTGCATGGAGGGATAGTTGATTTAGTGTATGTCGTTCATATTTCTTGCTTGCAATGCAACTTCTCAATTCTAAAGGAGAATCCTTTGAATTCTGCTCGTCTCGTTGGGATGGACTTTCCAGTATCTAAATTCCCATAAGTCTTCATCTCGAGGCTTTCAATTTGGCTCGTAACTCTGACGCTCTAACCGGGAGAGAAGGTGTTTGGAAGCCTTCAGTAGTACAATTCACTGTCAAAATGGGTGAGATCTCAATTGAGATTCTTCATTACGGTGACTTGGAACTGGTACTTGCAAATAAGTAGGTACTCGTATGTTTTAAAATTTCATTTCAAGGGCCAATGTTATTTCTGCATGGAGGCATAGTCGATTTGGGAGAACATTACTCAGATTATGGAGCAGGACACAATGTCCTTCATAACTTTTTATTTGTAATGAAACTTTTCTATTCTCAAGGCAAGTTCTTAGAATCCTTCTCGTCTCTTTGAGTTGGAATTTCCACTATCGAAAGTTGTTTCTCCGTGTCTTCATCTCGAGCATTTCAGTTCGGCTCTGAAGGCATGTTGTGGACTCTCAGTAGTACAATTCACTGTCAAATTGGATGAACTCTCAATTTTAGATTCGTCATCCCGGTTATATGAAACTTATATAAGCGATTTGGTAGAACGTAATATTGAAGCTAGGCACGTTGTCAATCATATTACTTCCGAGTCTACCAAGGCAGCGGAAGCATAGTATTCACTTTTGGTTCATTATTTTCAATAGTGATCCTTTGGAATCGACCAAGAATTTTCTTCAAACCCCCCCCCCTCCCCCCTCAAAATTTGTTGGTTTACTTTTTGAGATACTTAGAATCCAAAAATCGAATAAAAATTTCGCCGTTCATATACGCCGTACGCGGCACTTTCCTTAGTTACCATGGACATTTTAATGAAATTTGGAATATCGGCACCATTTGGGATCTAGTTTTGGCCCGAAGCTTTTGGTTGATAACCAGTCACTTCTATGGGTTGAAAAATAAGAGCTAAAATGTTGAAAACGCCCTGGCTGAAAAACTTTCGAAATAAAGGTTTTTTTTTCAATAATTTAAGATAGTATCGAATTGTTAGAATCGAATGAGACCACACAGAGCTCGGTAAGATCAACCGTTCGCTCTCAGTGAGAACTTGGGTTGGACTTACGATAAAACAGAAACAAGCGTGTGAATCGCCTGATGAGAGACCTAATCTCCGTTCAAACTTTGTCTGACCAAAATGAAGATGGTTGTTCGTTTCATCGAGTTGTACTCAGTTTTGCGTCCTTAGCAACCAGTAATCAAATTTCCTATAACACAGGCCACGACCCCTTATTTTTCGAATTTAGCGTGAAGCGTTTATTTCTTCAAAATAAACTTGACTGTGAAGCGAAAATATGGTAGGTAGGTGAAGACAATGGCAAAGCAGTCTTCATTGCAGTCGATTAAGGGTAAAAAAGGAATTTTTAATTCATATAAGGCATAAGACGTTTTTGAGGTTAAATTAGCTCTTCAAAATTAAAATTTCCACTTGGGTTTTACGTTTTGGACATTTCTGAAAAATTTTGGTTTCGTGTCTGTCTGGAAATCCTTGTAATGAGCAAAACTGTACGAAGTTATTATCCGATTTGGATGGAATTTTTAAGGATTGTCTAGGTTGAGGTGTAGATAGTTCCCTATGAAAATCATTGCACCTAGATGGAGTAGCCTCTGCTCAAGCCCAAACGTAAAACCCTTGGAACAGCCATCAGTATCTTCTACATTTTCCACCCGAATTCGATGTGCAGGTTGGAGTGTGATGGTTCCCTACGAGTGTAGTGCAGGGTACTTAGAGATTGATGTGCTGAGATTAGCTACTATGCATCGGATCATCCATGCAATCGGATTATGGATATGAGGGTGCTATGTGCCACACCCACTTGGAATACTTTTTTGCTTTTCTATGCAACATTTTAATGGTCGAGGTGAAAAAATGAGACTCTTACTTGTCTTTTTGGGATGGGCTCTGAAGATGTGATGGGGAGTCTAAGATATCCGTCTGCATTTGTTGAGCGATAAGTCTTTACCTTTCCTTGGTGCGCAACGCGGCCACCGCAGAGGCTCAATGCTGCCGCAAAAACCAACTGATTGATATGATAGTCTGAGGATCTCAATGTTGCGAAGAAAAGCGGCTACAGTCCCAGACATGACTTATCCACATCCTCGAGGGTTGTTACGTGACCGCAAAAACCGCGTTATCTGGTCATCCTGAGCTCTAGTGGTAAACGGAGGTGTCTCCACGGAATCCATGGTATATTGAACATAAACAACATCTGGGAGAAGACTGAAAGAACCAACTGGTTTGATAATCCATAGACTTCTAAGAGGAGTGGGGGTAACAACCGTGGAGGAGGCAGTGGATCAGTTTAAACCCAGATTGTCTCTCAGACTATTGTCTACACTCAAATGAATAATGACGAATTATAGTAATTTGGTGTTTTTCTTCTCCACTGTTACCTCTACGTTTTTCAAAAGTGTACGAGTTACGAAAAGTTACGAAGCGAGCTTTTAGTGAACTTCCGAAAAACCAAAGAAGCTAAGTCAATAATTTCACAATTTATGGTTGAGACATTCTGAATATTATCTTAACCGAGATCCGCTTAATCCGGAACCATCTAAAACATCAAAACCGGTAATCGTAATTGCGAAATGCTGCAAATTGTTTCACAATGGTTTATTATTCTTTTATCTAGATCATTCGTCCGCAAAGAACACGGCTTTGCCATTGTTGCCACCAACCAACATGAAGAAAAACATCGATCGCATTTCGGTCAGCTAAAATTTGAACGAAGATTAGGCCTCTGTTGCGATTCACATTCGTGTTTCTGATTTATCGCAAGTCCAACCCTTAAATTCTCGTAGGGAGCGAACGGTTTGTCCTACAGGGCTCCGCGTGGTCTCAAAAATTCAATACTATCCTAAATTGATGCATGGAAAAACAATACTTTTATATGGAAATTTTTTGGGTTCGAGCGTTTTCAAAATTTCAACCCTTATTTTTCAACCCTTAGAAGTGACCTACATCAACCGAAATCTTCGGGGCACAACTAGACCCCAAATCGAGCTTGCATACCAAATTTCATCAAAATCGGTCAATGCTAACTGAGGAAAGGGCCGCGCACGGCGGACGGACGGCCAAATTTTTGTTCGATTTTTGGATTCTCCGTACCTTGAAACGTAACCCAACACATTTTGAGGGCGGCGTTAATTTTTTTTTTCTTGGTCGATTCCAAAGGTTCATTATTGAAAATAATAAACCAAACTTACAAAATATAGGCTAAGTTCGTCGCCGTGTGCTTGAGGGTAATAAGAACCGGGATGTTCCACCCCGCTTTTGGTGGGTTTAAACTGAAGGTTCTTGTTTTACAATGATTTCACCTCACGGGGTGGAAAAACAGGAAGCTAGTTAATACAGTTAACAAGCAACCCTTGTCTCCAGCAACGACTATTACTCGTAGATTTTTTTTTTTTTTCATTTTAAAGTCAGCTTACGATGTATTTGATGTCTTTAGTCATGTTTTTAACCCTTATTAACCAAGAAAAAAAATTCCCCCTCGCCAATTTCTTGTTCATATTTTGTTACATTTTAGTGCCTAATATACGTAAAAAATATTGGACCCATACAGGGCCCGTAATAAGGAAGAAGTCACCTTGTTCGATTTTGTTTCGAAGTAGGTAGAAGGAAGATGAGGCTCCTCAGTTTCAAATTCGTCTCTTTCACAATTTGGCGCATGCGAATCCTTCGAACACCATTCCATGTCGAATCCATTTGAATAGCTCGTTCCAGGTGGTAATTGTCCTCTCCTCATTGACATCCTCAAACAACAATTCCTCCACTCCTTCAAAACATTCAACCAATTCTTTTTCGAATTTATTTTCGTCCATCAAGGTCTTGTTGGGTTGCTATCCTCCCTCCCCTTCAGAACCAATGCTCATCTTGTGAACCAAGGAGGCAGTGCACTATCCTCTGCTCCTTATTACTTTAATCTTCATTTAGAATCAGAAAAAGGAAAAAAAGTCAGTTATAGGGTGAGAAAAATCGATAAAAGTAAGCATAAGCCTCATCATGAACCTGGCTCTACTGGGAACCCCCTTACTCATGGTATCCTAAAAGATAGGTACCATCACAAAAACCAACTTTTACCTACTTAGCAACTAATAATATGTAGAAATTACAGTTTCTACTTTATCTTAGATACTTTTTACACAACATTCTTTAAGTAATATCACTAAAAACTGTGAAAAACTTGTCTAAAATAATGTATGAAACTGACCTTCGGAGTGTTGATGTCAATTTTGAGCCTCCTTGTAACTATAATTATTATTTCAAAGTTGTTGTTGTGTTTTGACACTTCTTCTTTTTCTTTTCTACTCTAGAGATGTCAGAGTAGCCATTGGGACACTAAGTAGGGGTGAAAACCACTTTGTACTATCGAGAAAACGTTCTAAAGTTGGTCTTCCAAAAAGATACCGTGGACTAATAAGGGTTAAAAATTAGGCTCTTTCAAATTTGTTAAGATGAATAATAACAAAATCTTAGTAAACTTAGAGATATTTACAAATTGTGCCTTTCACTTCTGCATCCAAATGATTTCTCCTCTTGGAGACTTTTAATACAAATGGCAATTTGCAGAATGAGTTTCAAGAAGGGGTTTGATGCTTTCTTGTGAGTACCAAAACTTGTTCGAATAGTTTTCCTGAAGGTATCAAAATTAATGTTTCCCAAAAACAGAAGGAGTGGTTCCGAAAGCACGAGTGAATGATCCAACCAGATAATGTTCTGCTGTGTATTGATTGCCGATGATGCTCAATAAATCCTCAATGTGGCACACTATTTGAATACTGAATAATGGAACACGCGTAAGAGCTATGAGTATGAACAGGGCTGGCTCCAGGGATGTACTTCAAGTGTATGTAGATGAGCGTGTAGCCGGTGATACTTCATTCTCGATTTTTCGTGGGCTTTTGACCACTTTGGTCTTTTTTCGCTCCTTTTCGGCGACGAAGGCTTCAAGAAGGAAGAAGTCCCGAGAGTCACGATTCTCGCTCGGTCCGCGGGGGATCATGCGATATTGTTGAAGCCCGTCTCTTATTGGCAGCCATTAGGATTTTCTGAAACGTTTGATCGTGGCTGAGTGATTGAATGAGAAGGGTTCTTCAATGCCACGAGCCCTCCCAACTGCCAGTAAAAGAGCAAATGTCACGGTATTTCGGGAAGAAGTTGAGGCAATAGAGTGGGAGACGGATTTCGTACTGCCGTTTTTTTGGAGAGAGATCAGCTACCTCTTGAGTTTTATGAGTTTTCATATTGTTGAGGGGGGGCGAGGGGTAAAAAAGGTCAAATCGGAGTGGAGACCCTTCATGTGTACACGCATTTATTTGTTTAAAAGGTCGAAAATTAACGGGTTTAAACTTTTGATTGCAGATGGTGATGCGCTAGGAAGGCCAGCCTACACCTCAGATAGCCTTGGGAGACAACGAGGAGCTTCGGAGCCCTGAGCGAGAGAGAGGGGACTAGACCTGCGACCGCCCGTAGGAGTGAGATAGGAGATACAGCTCCAAGAGAGGAGAAACCCCTTGAGAGAGGAGCCTTCCCTCAGACAAAAGCGCCAAGATGTTCGCGATAATGCAAGTGGAGACGGACGAGAGGAGGGAGTTCAGGAGGAAAATGCGGGCCAAGTGCGAGTTCGTCTGCAAATTCTGTCAGCGGCGGTTCACCAAATCCTACAACCTCATGATTCACGAGAGGAGCCACAAGGATGACGTCACCTTCACGTGTGAAATATGTGGAAAAACCTTCAAGCGGCAGGATAACCTGAAGCAGCACAGGTAACACATCTACTTCATTACTACTACTTGCCTCGTATATTTCAATTCCACCCCTCTCTTCTACCACTCCTCAGTCCTCACATTTCCACTTGTTATCCGTCACATTCCCTAATTGTACTAAAAATTAGGACCCTTCAAATTTCAAGTTAACTCAAATCATCGGGAAATTGCTTGTCATCGTGATTAGATAACTTTATAGGGACACACTTGTATGAGCACTCACCACTCACACAATAGTCGGTACTTTTCCAAATATTGCGGAGCAGTTCAAATAAACCTTGCAGTACTTCATACAAAAAGGAAAATAAGGTGCCTGGAATAAATTATGACAGTCATGCTCATGTCACTCTAAATACTATCACCGTGTGAAATGTGTTGAACACCTGATGCTGCACGGCAACACGTCAACATTATTACTACTTACCTTACTTAATTGTATTCCACTCCTCAGTCCACACGTTACCACACATTCTCTGATGAATTTTCCGTTGTAATCGAGAAAATTAATCTTCAAAATCCACCTCACTCCACGAAAGGGCAAATGGTGGTCAAAGGTCATCTTTTAACTTTGTACGGACATACTTTATATACGATACCAAGATACTTTATATAGATACCAATACACATACTAGTCTCTCGAGTACTTTTCTTGCCAGATTAACGAACAAATCAATTAAATATAATACAAGACGAAGTTGAACAGTATAACATGCCTAACTAGGAGTAGTTCGGGTAACGATCATACTTAATCATAATCATAATCATAATCTCAATTGGCTGGCGGGAGGAGGGGGGAAACCCAGGTGTTAAAAAAAACGCTGCATATTGTTGCACAATGGTTTTTATTATTTTTCTTTATTGATCACTCGTCTGCAAAGCCACCAACCATCCAACATGAAGAAAAACAGCGATCGCATTTCGGTCAACTAAAATTTGAACGGAGATTAGGCCTCTTTTGCGATTCACACTCGTGTTTCTGATTCATCGTACGTCCAACACTTAAATTCTCGTAGGGAGCGAACGGTTTGTCCTACAGAGCTCCGCGTGGTATCAAAAAATTATAAAAATTCTATAGAATCTTAATTTGAAGGAAAAACAATACCTTTATATCAAAATTTTTTGAGTCAGGGTGTTTTCAAAATTTCAAAATTCATTTTTGAACTCTTAGAAGTGACCTACATCAACCAAAATCTTCGGGGCACAACTAGACCCCAAATGGAGCCTACATACCAAATTTCATCAAAATCGGTCAATGCTAAGTGGCAAAAGTGCCGCGTATGGCCGACGGACGGCCAAATTTTTATTCGATTTTTGGATTCTACGTACCTTGAAACGTAAACCATCAAATTTTGAGGGGGTGTTAAAAAAAAATTTTTCTTGGTCAATTCCAAAGGTTCATTATTGAAAATAATAAACCAAAAAGGAATTTTACAGGAGAGAATTAATTTGAAGTTTCAAATTTCAGGATCAGTTTTTTCAAATTTCAGTTTTTAATTCAGGAATACACAATAATTGATACCTAACCCTGCCATTTTCCATAAAAGTATCCTTAAACCGAAATGATAGCTCGAACTGCCCCTTAAATTACAACTGAATGGTAAATTCAATGGTTTTTAAAAAATTGTCGAGTTACCTGGTTACGTGCAGTCTAATTTCCATACTTGGTTTCGAGCAACCAAATTTTCAGACTTACCTGCTCACCCTCCACATATAATGTAACATAACTGTCATGTCCAACAAGTGTTCTTTTACTCACTGCCAGATACTTTGTGAATGGAGGGTGGTGCAAGCAGGTAAACTCAGTTACCGCTCTGTGCTGGAAACAGAAATTTCGGGAATGAGAGTTAACAAAAAATCACTAACGCCCCAGCCAATAGGAAGCATGGTAGACTTACGCTGATACTCGCAAACGAAAGCTGACGATTTTCACCAAAAAACGACTTACCCGGCCCCCCCCGCCAGCCAATTATTACTACATTCTGAATACCTACCTTCCTCTTTCTTATAGCATTCAATAGGTCTTAGTTTCAAATCATTTCTTCATTTCAATCCTGATTTTGATAGAAAAATAGCCAACGCACCATATTTATGCAAAATTTTTAAACTATCCTGTTTCCTTATATAACGGTGGCATAAGAATAGACTCTAGTAGCTGGTAAGTACTCTCTGTCGCATCAACTTCACATAGGTAGGTGAGACGAACAGATACTGTACCATTATAGAACTAATAATTATGACCTATTAGTCTCTCATGCCGTTTATAGTACGGATTAGTAATTTTCAGTGTTGAAAGTCATTTTGTTTAACGTAGATGTTTTATAAAACAGTGTCAAAAAACTCGAAAACAATCAACAAAGAACGGATTTTTAATTTTATCAATGATACACTCAAGTAAAATAAATCTTCAATAATTTATTGCTAAGTCAGTATCTAATGAATAAACTAAGTTTGAAGTACAATAAATAAATCATACGTATAGGGAAATACATAGATTTCTACTCCTTGCGCAACCATAGTCTTATCTACGGAAAGTCCTCGCAATTACTAAGTTTCACTCAATTTCGTTTTGGACCTTATTCAACAGTATTAGCACAAAGAATTGAACTGTAAAATCCACTGTACCATTGTATTGCAAAACTGCACGAAGTTTCTGTCCGATTTCGATGAAATTTTCAGGGATTGGAGTTTGGTCGTCCCTATGATTTTTTTTTTGCTGAAATGTTGAATTAGAGCAGAATTCACCCGTCGTTCAATTGTACGATTCGTCTTGTGAAATAATTCTCTCTATCTAATTTGTCGCTATTTGCACGGCATTGATTTTATTTATTAAATAAATTCAACAAATTGTTTCACAATATTAATCTTTAGTATGACACATTATTGGGCTTTTGGATGATTGGGATACTTTGAGGCGAGACGGTGGGTCCGAAACTAATTCAGTTCGATTTTGAAAATTCCTCGAGGAACCACAAAATTTATGTACTAGGTGGATGTAGTGTCTGATGTGCCCATGGCTGGTACGACTCAAGAGACACTAACCAGCCAACAGGGATAATAACTGCGTGATTCTCTCTAACTTACTTGGCAACGGACTGTAATAGAGAATAACCTCATAATTTGTACCATTCGAATTTATATTGTAATACTACAAGAATTATACTGTTAATACCGCAAAAAGTTAGTGTTTGTCCTTACTACAGTGAGTAGTGCCGCTTGTTGAACATTTGAAAGCTTAGATTGATTTTGATTATGTTTATCGACGAAAATGGTGAAAAACTTCAAAAACCACCTCTCGATTTAACAATCCGTAATTAGATTTGGAATAAAACTTACTTTTCCTCCATTAGGACAAGTTTCACAAAAATACCTTAACCACGGTTCAAATTCATCAATGTTAAAATACTTCAGATGAGACAAACATTATGTTCAATAATAATTAGTGGCAAGTGGTGAGAGGATTGGATAACATTACTTGACTGTTATTATTGTTGCTCTGTTCGACGAACCTCCCCAAAATTAGCTGGATAATTCGGATCTCTCAAGAATTATTTCAAATAATTGATTCATTTTTATCGAAGATGGTGAAATCCGAAATTATTTGAATTTTGAGGATCCCGGGAGTAATTGTTTAAAAATTAATCTTCGATTACCAACAGTGGTGCAACCGTTCGCTAGAATTATATTGTTCTCAAACTTCACATTGAGCACACTGGAAACTATAACATTCGAACTACAAAGAATTTGGATTCAAGACAGCTCTTTTTTCCTGAAGTCCGTAGACCGTGTGGTGATTGAGATCTGAAAAATGATAGGATACGGCGCCGCCTCGTCGTCGCACGAGTTTGCCTTGTACATTTTTTTCGTCAAACTTCTGTGCGCCATTCCGACAGTCCTCATAGACGATCGCATCCCTGGGAAACTTAATACCTACTCACCCACTAGTAAGTATCTGGATCACCTAAAAAAGGTGGCGCCTGAATGAAAAACCCGTAATACGATCGGAATTTTGTCCACTAAACTTCAGAAACGCTTAAACCTGGGAAATGCAAGTGTTTAATTCACATTTTAATAATTACCCATCTCAATATAGTTAGTTTGCCAATCAGTCTTGCAACAGCCGTCCAAAAATGGAAATTTTCCTCTAAAATTTTGTTTTTCCTTGATTTTTATATGCATTTCAGTTCCCATATTCAGAATTGAAAATATACCCCATATTATTTTCACATATTAAATAGAAAATTTGAGTATTTTTTGAATAAAAGTATCTCAATCACTATTTAGATTGGTAAATTACTGAGAATGAAAAAGTACGTGAATTTCAAAGGTTCCGGAGTCCAGGTTAGTTTTGATATCTACACAAGTTATATAATATATATATATATATAACACAAGTTATATAATATTATATATTATATAACCTTATATATAAGTTATACATATATATATCCTATATATAAGGAACTTATCTCTTAAATTGAAAATAAAACATTCTATATAGGATATATATCCTTATATATAAGTTATACCTATATATATATATCCTTATATATAAGGAACTTATCTCTTAAATTGAAAATAAAAAATTCTAAATCGGAACATCTAAATTAGAACTCATCTAAATTTTCGTAAAACATCTTAATCACAACAATTTAGCCCAGCTGTTCTTGCCAAATGATAACAAGGAGATGATGACTTGGAATGGTGAAGTCTTTACATTATACCTTTTAGAACTTGAAAAATCATGTAGCAGGTATCTACACAATATTTCTGAAACTTCCCATGTCAGGCGAACGGAGCTAGCGGGTCTTTGCTCCTATGAAACACACACTCGCCGTACATTTGCGTATTCATGGAACCCGGGGGATAAGCTGTTGACAAAATGAACTACATCGTACATTTTCCACCTGATAAATAGTTCTTCAGTCCACAAAATGTATCACGTTACAGGCTAGCTGACTACTCTCCAATGGAATTAATTCTCTGAGGAATTTTTCCAATCCATTAATTGCGATAGATCCGAGTCACGATGCGATTTATTTTCCAAACGTATCCTATTTCTCAAGTCCCAACTTGTTTTTAATCGCACGCGATAATTATTTTGAGGTAATCAAGCGCAACGTGTGGATTAATTTTACTTACAACAGGTTTGAATGGACAAAAATAGGTAAGTAGTTTATTTACGACTGTACGCGTTGTGTCTGTGATTCTCATAGGTACCAATAGGAATATTCTAATAAGCTTCCCCACTAAGGGAGACGCTTTTTGCATTCGCACAGTAAGTAAGCAAAAATTAGTTCTCACAAAATGTTTACTTCGATTTTGCGTTTAAGACCTTCCTGAACAATTTTGGTTCCGTCTGCCAAAATCTGTCTATATGTTTTTGAGCAAACCTATAAGACAATATATACAGGCGTTTTTAGGGAGTACGAGGGTTAGTCTCTTGACAGCCCTCTATGACGTACATTGCTGTTGGACTAGTCAGCATGGACGATTTCGTTCACAATCTCTCAAAACAGATTGTATTAAAATGTACAAAAAATATTCGCGCAGTTATTGGTACCATTGTTGTTTTCGTTATTGTAGACTATCATTTTGTATTCATTCGAGATTGGAAGTTGAGCCATTCGTTTAATTTACCATAGTTGCGGCATCCGCTTATTGAGTCCTACCTGTAGAATCAACAATAAGACTTTCATTTCACGATAAACGGTACGAGTAAAAGTATTTTTTAAAAATCAGACGTTAGGTGTTTACTCGATGAAAATGACAACACATTTCCACACTAAATTTTGAAATTATTATCTTACTTACCTAGTGGTAGGCAGGAAAATTCTTATATACCCAGTAAAACCATTTTCAAAATTATGCAAAATTTAAAATTTGAGCTGAATTGGCATTTATACTATTCTAGGTTCATGCGGCAATCCATACCATGTTGATTTGAGATTGGGTCACAAAAAACACTAAAGATGCAAGTTGTCGCTGGCTCTGGATTTCGGTTCTTGGTAAGCACCTTGACTATATCTCCAATTTGGCCTCAACGGTTAAACTGAGACAAAAACTAAAAACAAGAGATGCTGCATGATTCTGTGGGAGAGGGTTCCAAATTTTGTTCATAATACAGGTGCACCCATCATCCAGAACGACACGTTGAATTATTTCAAATCCATCTCAAATGAACTTGGCTCGAGGCGTCGTAAGTACCACTTTTAAAAAACCCGACTCACACAATATAATGATTTGATTTGGATAATAGGTAAATTTCAAAATGATCTAAATAATTTTCTTCCCCTATCTTGAAGGAATATTGGACAACATTTCTTTGATACCGCCATTTATTTTTCAAATCAAAGACACTAAATCATTTTCTTAGGGTACAAGAAATATTATTATACAAACCATCAAATAAGACATACAATCGACAATTTTTTCCATTTCCAATATCAAACACACATCCACATGACGAATGAACATATTGAGGTCTTGGAATCAATTGATTTCTACATTCAAACAACAAAATAAATTGAAATTTTCCTTGAAACCTTCCCCACGGACATCCTTATTCCATCCTACTTAACTAATAATTTTCCATCATTGCATGTTATAAGAAAATTACAGTATTCAGCAAATGACGAATATTTTATCAATGATTGGAAGCAGTTTCCTCGCAATGCTGCCTTCTAAACCTGTAACTATAGCTACCATACTTTTCTCACTGAAGGCTGGGGTTATAATAATATATTATATATAATTACGTTATTATTTATTTCCTTCTTATATGCACAATCATTTATTTATAAATTGCACTTCTGCTCTGTTCTAACTCGCCTAACCCAGGATATTGGCAAGCAACTCAAAATTACCTCTCTTTTTGACTCAGGTGCATATTATATTATTGAATTTTGTTGGTTTGTGTCGGATTCAGCGCGATGAGCTCCAGTATAGTTTCTCTCGGGAAAGTTTGTGCTTCTGTTCCGCATTAGTTTTTTTTTGTTGTCCCATCATATTTTGGAAGTTGCGCTAAAAGCTTCTTCAGGTGGTCCTCATTTGCTGGTTCGTACTACGTTCACTAGATTCTGAAGTAGAAATAAAAGGTACCGATTCTGCCAAATTGTTTGAAAAATACCTGAGTGTTATAGCAGATGAGAGTAGTGAAGTTTTATTATTATCTCACCAACTGTGACTATCGATCCAACTAAAATGCAAAGGTCAACGAGATCTGTACTGGGGTGTGTCAGAAACCCTTGTCGAGTTCTTTTCATAAACTTCTTCAGGGGCTGTGGTCCAAAAGTAATGAAGTTTTAAACAGAAAATGGTCCAAAATTGGCGTTTCTTCTACTTGGACGAGTTTCTCCATCTGAGTGCAAATTGATCTAAGACGGCCGTTTTAAGAGGGCAAAGTTATGTTTTGACAAATTCATCCAAATGGACTCATGTGTCCAGTTACGCATAGACACAAGGAAACTGGTCCAAACACGAGAGCAATTCAAATTGAACTAGTTTTCTCTTAGGAGAAGAAGTTCAAAGAGCTGGTAGGGAATCTGATCCCGTAACTGACATACAAAATTACATTAAATGACTCTGCCCAAGACTGCTTTAACTACTCAAGTTTCCGTTCCTGGATCTGCGAGTGTTCATCAAAACCGCTCCAAATCATACGTTGAAACACTTTTTTCCCCAGTAGAGAACATGCCCAGTTGAAGTAACCAAACTTTTTCGACCAGTTTGCTTAGAATTGATCCAAATTTGTGACGACCACTTAAAGAGGACAAAAACTGTCAAAATATATTGGTAACAAAAATGACATTATAGCAGAGGCCACCCCCTTAATCACTGACCATTCCACGTAGAGAACAATCTTCATTACTAATTATTTTCATGGTTTATTATTTGAAAATAAATTGTAAGTAGTAATTCAAAGGCCTTCATTAGGTACATATTTATGTGTTTCGTGAATTCAAATGATTGATGGATTTTTAAATACCTTACACATCAATTAGTCGTTCTAGTTGAAGTATTCAGACATCCGATCGATGATTCATGAACATAATTGGCGAGGTACTACTATTTTTAAATACTGATTGAACAATAAGGGTTAATTGTGGAATGTGTACACCTCACGCACAATTTTTTCTCTCTTGAATATAATAGTTCTTCTCTTATGAATAGGTACCTATACTTATACTCTTATGAATACAGTCTTCGAGAATAGTATACTTCGGCTCTCATTTTGTTAAAGAATTATGCCTTTTTTCATGAACCTCTCGTCATTTTGTCCTACGAGTGGGAAGTTGTAGTTGTAATTTTTGTATTTTTCTCAAATTAATAGCCTTTCATAAATTTAATGGAATAGATAAGTGATAAAAGGGCAATAAAAAGCACTGGTTTTTTTGTTTTATGTGTGGTTTTAGATGTGGTTGGCGGTAAGTAGAAGAGAAGGCCATGGAATCCATTCTTCTTCGGCACCGAGTTAGAGAGAGTGGATGGAGTAAGGATCACACTACCTACAACTGCATGCGTCCTAACACAAAACTTCTGCATGTCTAACCCTCAAGGCGGGGGTCCCCAAATATAACTAACATAAATCAGGTGCTAATTCCCTGCGGCATTAACCCGTAAGCTGAGCTAGTTTATGATTCTTACGGTTAACATCTAAGGTACTTAAAGATATACTTCAGATATGTACTTCAGGCAAAGTTTTATTACGTAATATGAATATGAATAAATATGTACAGAAATAGTATTGATGTTTCGAAAAGTTAGTAATTAATTACGATGAATGACGAGTGAATTATTACTGTTGATTCACTCTATGATGCAATGAGTGAGAAATCATTCAAAGTTACTTATTAAGTCGCTCAGTAAAGTCATAGGTTTAGAACCATAAAAACTCTTCGAATACATTCTGTTTCAAAATAAAACGTTTCATTTAAACATCACTCTGGTTGTAAAGCGGGTATATCCTAAAAAATTTGATAATTTCCTTTAAACATTTTTTTGGTTTCTCCCTAGCTTATTGCAGGCACACAAAAATGTTGTATTACCCATGGTTTCACTATCTTTTAGTGGATCCTCAATTTTTGTTATAGTTATATAAATTACTCAAAAAACTACACTACACCTCAACTATCCCACTTTTTTTTCGAATAGTTATAACGTGATTCTTTTTCAACATTGTTATTGCTGTTTGAGAAATACCGGTATAACTTGGAATAAACCATTACATGAAACGATGAAATACTACATAAATAATGAGCAGTATATAAATGTAGAAGAAAACTGTTCTACCAAGAGCAAAAGACAAAAATCTCCATCAGCATGTAATTTATAAGAGAACCGAAGAGGTACATCGGCCTCAGCTCTTCAAGGGGCAATTTTTTGTTTTGAAAAACCGATTTTCCGTATTCATACTAGTACTCACCCCAGAGCACGAACTATATTTTGTAAAATTCTAATTTTGTGTGTATTAAAACTCAGGTCAACTTATGTCCTAAATCAGGTACATTCGAATCAATTTAAACGATCGGAAACGATAAGAATTTTTCCAATGTGAACTTTTGAACATTGCATCAGAACGATAGGTAAAAATATATTTACAGTTAGCAAAATTCATTCACCCGCGAATAAAAAAATTAGGTATTTTTGATTTTTGACGGTGACTTTATTTTCAAGTTATTGTACGAATAGTGGTTACTACGATGTTTTATGTGGAAACCCTTACTCGAGAGAGTTAGTTCGATGTTTGATGATCTCGAAAAGATTATTCAACATTCATGGTGTTAGTTGTTGACACCCTCAGAAGTCCTAGAAAGAAAAAGGTCGTGGATTGTTAGTCGTTTTAGTATAAAGCAAGTATTACCATATGATTCTATTGCGGATTATTGGATTATTTCAATAGTAGGAAAAAGTGCAAAAATGTAATTATTAAATCAGCAATAGAATTTTGGAGTAGTAAAGACTGCATGGTTCCTAGAACATAAACTAACAGTTGAAGAGAACAGTTAGAAATAAATATATTGTTAGTTTAAATATGTATATAAGCTGATATTTGAGTTGTGTAAATAATTATTTGTTGTGCCCGTATCGTTGTATAGAATAGAAAAAGAGTACCTTCGATATGAATTTATTGTACATTTTGTGTGCTAACTATCATGGAGAATTTAATTGGGCGATGTAAATTTTATTCGGTACCTTAGCAATTGTGTTTTTATGCGTTTCAAGGGTTTTTGGAAATTTGGATGGGAGTATCTATAAATCTTTCCGATGATCGGGAAATTAATTTATTATTAGTTAAATTAAGTAATCCAAAAAAAAAAAATTGTGAAACTTTGGATGAGATTTTTGATTTATTGACGTCAAGTTTGGATATGTTCGGTTTAATGTATTATTGTTATGCGTTGGTCCGTTGTTTGAATATAATTAACCAAAACTGTTGCTGACATTTTAAGGAAATCCTAAATCAAAAACTCCCAGCAGAATGGGGGTTTTAAAAGAACTGAAGAAATTCAAAAAAGAGGCTGAAACAGGGCTGAGAATCGAAAATTGTTTTTTGTTGTTACAAAGAGGACAAAAATCGTCATTAAAACAATCAACTTGCTGATTTCGATAGTTTTCCAACGAGTGAGTGCCAATAATGAAGAATGAACATACTGGGAAATAACGTAATTGTAAATAACATAAAACCGCAGATAGGTATCTTATTTAATTTTTTTTCGAGTACAGTATGTTGATCTTTGTAGAGAAGTAAAATTATCATAAAAAATCAAATGAATGGAAAATTAATAAGTTTTTTTGATATCCAAATTTGAAGATATTGAGGCGCTTTTCTACTGATTTTATCTTGTTTCGAGTGTGCTAAATTAAATTCTTCAAGAAAACGTTGTGAATTTATCCATTTTATTCAGGTTTTGCACATAAATCCGGAATACAGGGTGTCTACACTCAAGATGGACATAACTTCAGGGTTCAATTCTAAACATATTTCCAACAAAAGATGTCTCCTAGCAATTTTTTCTTAACCCACTCAAAATGCCTTTTTTTCACTTCGAAGTTTTTTTTCGCGTTTTCGACCTTAAGTCATTAAAATTGTTATAACTCCTGTTATTCACCAAGTAAATTCAAATTTAAGGACCTCATTGGAAAGAGCGTTAAATTTTCAAGCTACCTAGTGTGAAACCAAAATATTTTAACAATAAACCATTTCTAAGAAACATCGAGTCAAAAAATAAACTTCACATTTTTTTCGAAATTTAATTTTTTCTTTTCGAATTTCCATTTGAACGCCAGCCAATTTCAATGACCGCTTTTCGGGAAAAAACATGCTTAAATTGTCAGTTTTCCGACGGTCTGTCAGTTATTGTTTTTAAAGTTCAAATTGGAAGAGTAAATCAGGTTTGAGTGCAAGAAAACGTGTGTTTTACCAGAAAATCGAGTGTGGTCACCCTCGATCTCAAGATGACTTGACGAGTTTGACATCATTTCCTATGTAATTTTTTACGCTGAATCTAATGATGATACTTCCGATTAAGTTATACTTAATTCTGACTGTTAGAAAATGGATTTTTCGAAGAAAACCTTGGTTTTTCGTACATAAAATACGCATTATTCGTAGATATGGTAGTGAGCATAAACTATTTTTCTACTCAATAAAAACATTCAATTTCTAGCTGATTGATAAAACACACGGTTTTCTCGTATTCAAACTTGATTTACTCTTCCAATTTGAATTTTAAAAAGGAAAATTGATAGACCGTTAGAAAGCTGACAATTTGGGCATGTTTTTTCCGAAGAGCCCCCATCGAAATGGGCAGGCGTTCAAAGTGAAAACTTCGATAAGAAAAAATCAAATTTCGGGAAAACTTACAGTTTGCTCTTTGGCTTGATTTTACAGAAATAGTTTATTGGTAAAAGCTTCTGATTTTACACTAGGTAGCTTGAAAATTTAACGCTCTTTCCAACAATATCCTTAAATTTGAATTTACTTGGTAAATAACAGGAGTTATGATAGTTTAATGACGTAAGGTCTAAAACGCGAAAAAAAACTTCCAAGTGAAAAACGCTGCAAATCATTGCTCAAAGGTTTATTATTTTCTGTATAGATCACCCTTCTGTATAGATCACTGGTTCTCCATCAATAGCACCTACCACCATCTGTATTCTCCATTGACCCGCCCTCTAAAATTTCAGCTTCCTGCGTTCAACAGGAGAGGAAATGGCCTTGGAGCTCACTCAGCTGATCAGTTACCACTCAGGCGCCTTCAGCATTCTCCATTGACCCGCCCTCTCAAATTTCAGGTTCCTGCGTCCAACAGGAGAGGAAATGGCCTTGGAGCTCACTCAGCTGATCAGTTACCACTCAGGCGCCTTCAGCAATCTCCATTGACCCTGCCTCTCAAATTTCAGGTTCCTGCGTTCAACAGGTGAGAAAATGGCCTTGGAGCTCACTCAGCTGATCAGTGACCACTCAGGCACCTTCAGCAATCTCCATTGACCCGCCCTCTAAAATTTCAGCTTCCTGCGTTCAACAGGAGAGGAAATGGCCTTGGAGCTCACTCAGCTGATCAGTGACCACTCAGGCGCCTTCAGCATTCTCAATTGACCCGCCCTCTCAAATTTCAGGTTCCTGCGTTCAACAGGAGAGGAAATGGCCTTGGAGCTCACTCAGCTGATCTCTGACCACTCAGGCGCCTTCAGTATTCTCCATTGACTTTTGATTATGGAAATTTGATTACTGGTTACGCAGAAGGCAAAACTGTATACAAATCGAAGAAATGAACAGCGATCGCATTTTAGTCAGAAAAAATTTCAACGGAGATTAGACCTCTTTTGCGATTCACACTCATGATTCTGTTTTATCGAAGGAAAACCTTCAAGTACTCGTAGGGACTGAACGGTTTGCCCTACAGAGCTCCGGGTGGTCTCAAAAATTTTTTAAAATTCAGTACTATTTAAAATTAGTGAAAAAACGATACCTTTATTTGGAGAGTTTTCGAGCTAGGGCACTCTTGAAAATTTCAACCCTTAATTTTCACCCCTTAGAAGTGACCTACATCAACCAAAAGCTTCGCGGCACAACTAGACCCCAAATGGAGCCCATATACCAAATTTCATCGAAATCGGTCCATGGTAACTAAGAAAAGTGCCGCGTACGGCGTACGGCGTACGGCGTACGGCGTACGGTGTACGGCGTACGGCGTACGGCGGACGGACGGAAATTTTTTTATTCGATTTTCGGATTCTACGTACCTTGAAACGTAAAACATCAAATTTTGAGGGGGGGTTAAAATTTTTTTTTTCTTGCTCGATTCCAAAGGCTTATTATTGAAAATAATAAACCAAAAAAGGGATTTTGAGTGGGTTAAGAAAAAATTACTGGGAGACGTTTTTTGTTGGAAATACCTCGTAAAATCGAACCCATTATGTCCATCTCAAGTAAAGACACCCTGTATAGGCATATTTTGTCTAAAGTTTCAGTGGAAAGAACCATCAACTAGCGCTGGACTTGTGGCGCAATATGTAAATATATTTACACATTTCAAATCTAATGTTTAATGTTCACTTCTCTTTGGATATTTGCACTACTTACACGTTTAATTTACATTGATGAGTTCGTTATACATAATAAAGTACAGTCGAGCATGGTGAATGATCATGCTGGTTGTATTCGTTAAATTCGAGCGCTAGTCATGATTCTTTCCTCTAGACACGAACCTTGTTGCATAAATTACTCTACATATCAACTGTACATTTAAATGTATTTTTTTGATACCACACTGACCGCTCGACTAAATATCCGCGTTTCTTTCGTGTTTCAGATCCGTGAGGAGTCCAACGTGCCGAATAGCTGGATGGTTCTAGACAATATTTAGGGTTCCCAGCGAACCCTGGGGTACTTTCCACGTACCCTTATTGTCTCCCCGCCCACTCCTCATTCTCTTCCATCATTCTACCAACCCGATTCTTCTCTTACGATTGCCAATTTGAAAAAACACCACCAAAATATTTGCACCCTATCAAAAAGTGGAATGTCCCTATATCTGTCTAGTCTCAACTTGAAAAAGGGCACGGACTATTTTTGATGCCCGTGATATTCTTCAAAAATGTGTGAATATTATTTTTATCATAATTATTATTTTATTTATCAATGCTTTATGAATTACCATGTAAATATAATTATATTTGATAGTGTATTTTTCGTTTTGTAAATCTAGTTCTGCTTCGTACTGAGTAAATTAATTGAATATTAATACATTTAAAAGAGGTAAAAACCACTCCTGTGAATAGAATGTATTATAGTGATAGGACTTACTATTAAACATTGTTGAGATAAAAAAGTATGTATTGAATACAAAATTTAAAAAACTCAGTACTTACTACTTTATTTTCTTTTCCGATTCTCCTTCCTCTTCAGAAATGGATGTTGGAAATGGGAAAACCTATACAGGGTGTAACACGAGTGGTTCACGATCTTTCTCTCACGGGTTCTACAACTAATTTCCGACAAAAAGTACTTCTTGATATTTTTGTTATTCCCGCTCAAAATGAATTTTTTTTCACTTTGAAATTTTTTTTTGTGTTTTTCATCTTTGCTCAATAAATCTACCATAACTTCCTTAATTCAAGAGTAAGCTCAAATTTAAAAAAACCGTTGGAAAGAGCGTTAAATTTTCGAACTTTTTGATGCCCAATAACATTTTTTCAAGTAAAGTTGAGATGTGCAAACGACGTATGAAAAGCAAAAATTGTCAAAATCTTGAAATCGCTTGTTGTTTCAGTCGCCTGGTAACCATATTAATATTTGACGCAGAATTTCGAAACTTCCCTACAAAGTGCGCCAAAATCTCAGCATTCCAACGGTGTTATCAAAAAACATTTTACAATCGAATTTAAGGAAGAAATTCCTGCTTGAACGCGGAAAAACGTGCACTTTTTTCAACGAAATCGACGGTTAGACGGGAGGACTTCGGGGTCTTCACCGCCGCGGCTCCTCCGGAGGGCAGAGTCCTCCCGTCTAACCGTAGATTCCTTGAAAAAAGTGCACGTTTTTCTGCGTTCAAACAGAAATTTCTCCCTTAAATTCGGTTATAAAATATTTTTGATTACACCGTTGAAAAGCTGAGATCCTGGCGCACTTCTTAGGGAAGTTTCACAATTAAGCGTCAAGAATTAATATGGTAACCAGGCGACTGAAAAAACAAGCGATTTCAAGATTTTGACGAGTTTTGCTTTTCATACGTCGTTTGCACATCTTAACTCCACTTGAAAAAATGTTACTGGGCATCAAAAAGATTGATTGAATTGAGAGAGTCATGGTAAATTTATTGAGCAAAGATCAAGAACACGAAAAAAAAAAAAAATTCAAAGTGAAAAAGAAGGCATTTGGAGTGGGGATACCAAAAAATGTCACGAGGCACTTTTTATCGGAAAATAGTTGTAGAACACGTGGGAGAAAGATCGTGAACCACTCATGTTACACCCTGTATGTAGTTATCCATTCTGTTTTTGCAAAATCATTTGTCTGCTTCAGTATTGACAAATTTCAAGTGAAGAAGAATGTTCTTATAGTGATTTGTTTCAACTAATATAAATTTTTGTTTCAACTCCTATATATCATAACATAGAGCCACACATTTTGCCCCTTTTATGATAAACACAGAAAGCAGTGTTAGTGTCGCTTCTGAAACTTATAAACAGTAGCATTATTTAAATGATAAAAAATCAACATAATACCTATGAGCTGTTGGGAGGAGTTCCTGAAGGAGAGGTCCTTCTTTATCAGCGTCTTCAAATTTCTCCAAAATAAAGCTCCATCCCCTCAAGATGCTATTCCATACTTGGTTAGTAAAAGGAATAATATACTATGATTCATTTCTAATAACTATTGAGGTTTAATTTATTGAGATTGCTGTGGGTAACTAGGCTGTCCTTTGTAATTACACAGTGGTTCCTAATACTCGTAAACCATTGCTACGTTGGACTATTGTTACTGTCAAATTGGTTATTAACCATCACCCTTGCAAAATATAGAACGGTAAGTAGAGATATGATGATACTGCAACAATAAGTAAATCAAATTATTCGGCATTCACTTTTTTAAATAGCCAAAAAAATATCTGCCTAGTTGGGTGGGGTATAACTTTCTCGCATTGAACAACGTGGATTTTTTGAATCTAGGATCTAGTTGAATGTATAGACATTTTGATTCTAAAGGACCCACTTTCATGATGTACAAGTACGGAGTTTCTTCAATAAAATAGTGACTAGGCAAAACCTAGAACCAATCTCGTATTTTTCTACTGCCTTTCGAGTCCTTGTAGGTAATAAGCAGGAGGAAGGTAATAATTTCTAAAGAGATAAAAAAAGTAGCGAGAGAAATGGTTTACAGTGATCGAGACGAGTAAATAAACCTCTGTTTTTATCTTCAACGAGCTATTATCCAGATACCTACTAAATCGTTGGCGATCGAGAGGATGCGGCGGTTAGGTAAGCGTTCTGGTATTGAAGGTAAGTGGTTACAATTATCTTTAATCAATCAAAGTCAAAATCAAGTCATTTACTTGAATTATTTACATCTTGTGACGAGCTGAAACACGAGCTGAACTGACGAGCTTATGGACATTCGATAGTGAGCCGAACAACTCACTTTTTTTTAATGTATCCGTTTGGGGAACCCAACTAACCAAAAAGAGTTATGACGAAGGACGTTGTCACCGTTTAAGAAAAACATCTGCCAAGTTGGGTGACCAGTATAGCTTCCTCAACAGAATAACATGGGTACATATAATTATATTTATGTATACAGGGTGTAAGCCTAACTGGTCTGCCATACGGTACCAGTCGATTCTATAACTAATTTGTAACGAAAATCTCTCCTAGAAATATTTTTCTTTTTCGACCTTTTGTCATTAAATCGGTCATAACTCCTTTAATTTTCTGTGTAAATTACAATTTGAGGATACTCCTGGAAAGAGCATTACATTTCCTATTGGATAAATGCTTAAATGTTTTTTTGAGTCATAGTTTAAGACATGAAAAAGCTCTCTGAAAAGAAAATTTTACGTAATTTGGGAAACCTCGAATTTTTTCAATCGCAAATTGAACTACAAGAGCCAAATTTTTTCAAAATGCAAGAACATTAAAACTGCGCCAGAATCTCAGATTTCCAATGGTATAATTTAAAAAAATTTAAACGGAATTTAGGGGAGTAATTTGAGTTTGAAGGCGGAAAAACGTGCATTTTTTCAACGAAATCAGCGCTCTAGCCCTCCTGTTTCCGGAGGCCTCGCGGCCTACAGCGGCCTCTCAGACCTTCGAGGCGGAGCGCTGATCATCTTGAAAAAAAAAAAACGCTGCAAATTATTACACAATGGTTTATTATTTTTCTATATAGATCAATCGTCTACAAAATCACCAACCATCCAATATGAAGAAAAAAAAAAAAAAATCAAAACCATCCATCGCATTTTGGTCAGCTCTAATTTGAACGGAGATTAGGCCTCTTTTGCGATTCACACTCGTGTTTTGTTTTATATATATACTAGCTGAAAAGCCTACAAAAAGTAGGCAAAAACATTTCCTCCGACTCTCTCCTCCACCCACTCACTCCGACTCCTCCCGCCCCCAACTCCGCCCGCCCCCAACTCCTCTCACCTCCGACTCCTCCCGCCCCCAACCCCTCCAGCCTCCAACTCTCCCCGCTCCCACGACCCCTTCAACCCCTCCGTGCATACGTACGTACGTACGGTTGGCGTTTTATTATATTAGATTATTTCTAGCTGAAAAGCCTACTAAATGTGGCAAAAACGATTCCTCCAACTTTCTCCTCCACCCACTCCCTCCGACACCTCCCGCCCCCAACTCCGACTCCTCCCGTCCCCAGCTCCTCCCACCCCCAACTCCGACTCCTCCCGTCCCCAGCTCCTCCCGCCCCCAACTCCTCCAGCCTCCGACTCTCCCCACGACCCCTCCAACCCCTCCTTGCATACGTACGTACGTACGTACGGTTGGCGTTTTATATTATTAGATATTTCAATATAAACCCTTAAATTTTCGTAGGGAGCGAACGGTTAGTCCTACAGAGCTCCGCGTGGTCTCAAAAAATTCTAAAAATTCTATAGAATCTTAAATTGAAGGAAAAACAATACCTTTATATCAAAATTTTTTGAGTTAGGGCGTTTTCAAAATTTCAAAATTGATTTTGGAACCCTTAGAAGTGACCTACATCAACCAAAATCTTCGGGGCACAACTAGACCCCAAATGGAGCCTACATACCAAATTTCATCAAAATCGGTCAATGCTAAGTGGCAAAAGTGCCGCGTACGGCGTACGGCGGACGGCGTACGGCGGACGGCGGACGGACGGCAAAATTTTTATTCGATTTTTGGATTCTACGTACCTTGAAACGTAAACCATCAAATTTTGAGGGGGTGTTAAAATTTTTTTTTCTTGGTCGATTCCAAAGGTTCATTATTGAAAATAATAAACCAATAGGGGATCTCGTAGTTCAATTTACGATTGGAAAAATTCGAGGTTTCCAAAATTACGCGAAATTCTCTTTTTAGAGGACGTTTTCATGTCTCAAACTCTGACTCAAAAAAAGTTAAGGCATCTATCCGATAGGAAATTTAATGCTCTTTCCAACGGTATCCTCAAACTGTAATATACACAGAAAATTAAAGGAGTTATGACCAATTTAATGACATAAGGTCAAAATCACGAAAAAAATTTTAAAGTTAGTACAACTCGATAACGAAGGGTTTAAAGACAATTTTTGTTGCAAATTAGTTATAGAATCGTCTGGCACCATATGGCAGACCAATTAGGCTTACACCCTGTATACATATAATTATATGTATGTATTATATAAATTAGGATGTAACTATTTTGATTATATTACTGAGCAGTAAAAATGGTCAATTTTACAATAGGAGTTGGATTGGCAAATGTTTGTGAAGTCGATTGCGATTTTGTCGACGATTTTTCACTTTTTGGTTAATTATTTTCAATAATGAACCTTTAGAATCGATCAAGAAAGAAATTTTTAACCCCCCCCCCCCCCCCTCAAAATATGATGTTTTACATTTCAAGGTACGTAGAATCCGAAAATCGAGTAAAAAATCCTCCTTCCGTCCGCCGTACACCGCACAGTGGGGCCAAATGGCCAAAAATCGGAAACAAAATCATTATCTTTTGAACGAATTACTGTATCGTCTTGGTAATGGTTTCATTCGATTCCGAATACGAAAATACGTTAGAATAACATATTTTCTGGCGTTTAAAATCATTATTTTCAGTACTAAATCTTGAATTTTGAAAAAAATAATGTTTTTCAAAGTGGGAAAGGGTGGGAAAAAATAGAAAAGCGGTTTTACAGGCGATGGGTGTGTGTTATTTTGTTTTTTTCTTCGTATCAGAGGTTATAGAATACGATAATGGTGATTGAATTGAGGTTTTTTACTAATGTAAGTAAATAATTATAATAGCTAAGTATATATTAAATATATATAATTTTTATATATTTATTTTCGACAAAACTTTGTGTCATAAACACCTCTGAAAATTGGATATTATGCGATCAACTAATGGAACGAATCCAAAACAAACGTTTGCTAAATCCGAACAAGAGATTTTCAACGATGACATGTTCCCGATACGTCACGGCAGTACGAACTGACCTCATTACTGCGAATGACAATCTGAAGAACCAGGTTTTGTTCAAACAGAACCTTGTTGACTCTTAGCGGAAATGTTTTACGAAAACATAGCTACTTACATCGTTTTTTTTTCAATAACAAATAAAACAAAAATGTCCGTCAAATGGGTATGGCACATAGCTTCCCAGTATCCATAACCCGATTGTATAGATGATCCGATGCATTAGTTAATGCAGTAGTTAATGATGCAGTAGTTAATCTCAAAAGATCGATCTCTAAGTACCTTTCATTACCCTCATAGGGGACCTTCTACATGCCAACATTCACAATCCCTGGAAATTTCGTCGAATTTGAGGGGAAAATGTAGAAGTTACAGCCCTTAGAAGGGTTTTACTCTGAAACAAAAATGAGTGGGGTGACGGCAGAGATGGCGGTCTCGCTCTATTTTTGACCGACTTCATGCGCGGCGAAGCCGCGCCGAAGGAAGGAGGTATACAGTTCGGTGTGTCATGGGACGACGATTTTTTTTTTTTTTTTTTTTTTTTTCTGTATGTTTGTACCACTAGCAGTTTCTTATTCGGCCACCAATCTGCCTGATTCTTTTCGAAAAGTGTTCTACAAGTATCCATAGTGGTCCCGTTTTAATCAGATTTCATTTTGCTTTGTTAAAAGTATCGAAATTTTGTGAAAATAGTTCAAAAAACGTGTTTTTTCGGAAGATTGTTCCGCATCCTCTCCCCCCGCCCGACTCGTCGAAGCCACCCACCCGCTCGTCCCACCCACCCCCCCGCCCACCAGCCCGTCACCTCCGGCATATTCTCGGACGCCTGCCGCCCCTCAACAAATTCAAGGGGGACCACCCTCTCATTCATTGGGGGACCATCCTCCCCATTAAGAGTGAAACGCTCATTTCTTCAAGATAAACTTGATTATGAAGCAAAATTTTAATTTCAAAAAATGATATTGAACTCAATTTTGAAAATAACTTTAACATTTCATTGAAAGACGAGTTTCCCGACTCATTGTACATTTTTGTACATGTTTGTGTAGGTACATTCAAATTTAAGGTCCGATTCTAAGCTTCACAAAAAATGAGATGCTTTATGAGGGGGTTTCCGATAACCATCAAATTTCGGTAGACTACCAAGTGGGTCTAGCACATAGCCTTCTCATCATCCAGAACATGTTGCAGCGGGCTAAAATATGAAGTTCAAGTCCGATTCCGATGAAATTTTCAGAGATTGTACGAGTTGGCGTGTAGATGGTCCCCTATGAAAATCATCGCCCCCGGACTGATAGCCGCTGCGCATGTGCAAACGATAATTTCCTTGTAGCAGCCATCATTTCCACATTTTCCATCCGATTTCAATAAAATTCTCAGAGATCATGCAAATTGGCATATAGATGGTCCCCGATGAAAAGCATTGCCAAGGAACTGATAATAGCCACTGCGCATGCGCAAACGTGAATTCCCTGTAAGAGCTATACTTTCTACATTTTCCATCTGATTTTGATGGTATTTTCTGGGATTGCGCGGATTTGAGTGTAGATACTCCTCTACGGACATCATCGCCCCCATTTTACTTACCTTGAGTGAAACAGTTTGGTGCAGGACGAAGGGAAATAATAATGCGTGTTTTTTCGCTCACCAACAGGTTATAATTGACTTAATGCTTATCCAATGGGACGTCCCCTGGAATGCATGCATTACTAAACAATATGTTTAACAATTTTTTGGACTCACTAATAACTACTTTAAACAATAATACTGTAGGTATAGGTACTGAAATAAAATGTAAAAATTAAACAATAAAGTTACTTACTACCTTCATAAAAAAACTCAAAAAGTAATAATTAATTCCACATTGAAAAAAACCATTAGTAATTAAAAAATACAAGTAAAAGATTTAAAAAAGAAAAAAAGCGAAAAATGTAGAAAAAAGGTTAACGGTCGGTAACTCAAAGAATACCGACTTTAAACAAACGTACTTGGTAGAAGGTAAATTATGTAAAATTAAAAAAAAAATTATATAAAAAAGTCGAAAAAATTAATGAGTTAAAAATTAAAACGAATGATTTAAAAACTTAAACAAAAGTACTTGGTAGTAGGTAAGTTATGTAAAATGAAAATAATTAAAGTCGAAAAATTAATAAATTAAAGATTAAATCAAATGATTTAAAAAATTAAATTTTAAAAATAAATTTAAAAAACCACTAAAAAGTAAAAAATAAAAAATTATGAAAATACAAAAATAGTAAAATAAAAAACTTTTTAACAAAAAAACGGACTGACCTCAAAACTGATGATGGCATCCCACTAAAAAGGAAAAAATAATAACGACAACTTATTCAGTTAGGTTGGTAGGTAGGTACGCAGTGAAGTCGCCGCCGTGCCCATCTGCAGAAACAAACATACACAAGTAGATTCCACTTCCATCTGGTTAGTATTACAACATGGGTCGATAGTGCAATACAAAACATGAATGAGAGTGGGTACCTATCATTGAGGTAATGCATGTGTTCCATAACGATTAGGTAGTACGTCACTGCTGTCGTATGAAGGAGGATGAGAGAGTGACAATAAGTGTGAATCTCAGTAAGAATATTTCCTTTGATAACAGCTGAAGACGTCTGCGTCACCAAAAATGGCAGTAGGATAAAAATTGAACATGAGAAGGTTGTTTACTTACTTACCTACCCTTACTCCTGTTTTGTATTGCACTATCGACGCATGTTGTACTAGGTACTAACTGGTTCATTTGAGTATGAACTCATATCACAAACCCACATCATGATCTAGACAATTCTACATTCAATATGCCATACATGGAATATAAGATTAATTAGATATTATGTAATCAAAGATTGATTATGTATATTAGATAAATAACTATTAGATACTATCTAATCAAGAGATGGTTTGTTCGAATCCCAACATTTCGTACGGGGATTCACACTTATTGTCACTCTCTCATCCTCCTTCATACGACAGCAGTGACGTACTACCTAATCGTTATGGAACACATGCATTACCTCAATGATAGGTACCCACTCTCATTCATGTTTTGTATTGCACTATCGACCCATGTTGTAATACTAACCAGATGGAAGTGGAATCTACTTGTGTATGTTTGTTTCTGCAGATGGGCACGGCGGCGACTTCACTGCGTACCTACCTACCAACCTAACTGAATAAGTTGTCGTTATTATTTTTTCCTTTTTAGTGGGATGCCATCATCAGTTTTGAGGTCGGTCCGTTTTTTTGTTAAAAAGTTTTTTATTTTACTATTTTTGTATTTTCATAATTAATCTCGCATTAATTCATTACGCCTGAGTTCGGTGGAATACGGCGATGAAAGTTTTACAGCTTCTTGATAATGGTCAGAACTCCAAGAAAAAAAAATGAGCCAAACCAAAGGAAGATGAAGCTTGGGTTTTCCACAACTCTATAGCAGTATTTCGCTGTAAAACCCCAAATCTGGAACTAATTTTCGAGCTAAAATGTTTTGAAAAAATAATTAGTATTTCTTTTAGATACTACATTTATATATATACAACATTGTTTTTTTTTCACTTTTTTGAAACACATAGAACGTGGTAGGAAATTTTCAAATTGCACTCTCAGTGTTCAAAATCTCGAAATATCAGGTTTCAGCCTCCATTTAGTAGCAGAACTGATTAGGAATTGAAAAAATATACATGGTTTCTTAAAACTGCTAAATTTTGCCAAAGAACTGACATAAGAGTGAAGAAAATTTTATATGAGAGTGAAAACGTATAAAGCTATAAGAGAGATTTTCTTCAAGTAGATGGTGAATTTAATTATTCTTTCGTGGATTCAGAAAAATCATAGAACCATGAGCCTTTGAGCCACCAACGTTTCATTCTGCAAACAATTATCGGCAAATGATGAAAAATATACCCTCGTGACGGCCTACGACTCGATGGGCGTGCGTGGCCATATCTGTCAACTCGACGACAAAAGTGGTGTATTAGGCTGGACAGAAATAGTCAAGAGAACGTAAGGGCGGAAATGGAGACTTAAAGATGATTGCTTCATTCACAATATCAACAGGATCCATCTCGTCAAATCATCGTCATTTACATTGGAAGTAGCAGACGCATTTGCATACGAAAGTGTGGTTCATTCAGTACCCGAGCGCTTCTAAAAATGCTGATAGACTAACTATCACGGTAAAATTGAATGTGTCACAGGCATCTACTTTAAATCACGCTAGGTAGTTTAATGAAGCTTTGTTTCGAAAGTCCTACCCTCCTTGTCAGTTTAATTTGATGTAAATGCTCACCTGGTAGACCTTCTTTCTTCAATGGGGATGTAGGACTGGAGGATGTAAAGGATTTAGTGTTGCTTGCTTATACCAGAATGAATCTGATAATGGCTGTCAGGGAGGGGGGGGGGGGGCAGGTATGTTCAAAAAATGGAATTTTACGGGAGCATTTTAAAGTTTCAAATGTTATTCCTAATTCAGGGATCCACAATAATTTATACTTAACCCTGCCATTTTTTCACGAAAGTATCCAAAAACCGAAATTATAGCTCAAACTGCCCCTCAAATTACATCTTAATGGTAAATTCAATGGTTTTTAATAATTGCCGAGTTACCTGGTTACGTGCCATTTCCATACTTAATTGGTTACGAGCAACCAAATTTTCAGACTTACCTTCTCACCCACCATAAGAAAACCTACTTGCCTGGTTAAGCACAATTTAGTATACTGGGAAATCTAAGGAATTGAAACACTAAAAGTAGGTAAACTCAGTTACCGCTCTGTGCAGGAAACAGAAATTTCGGGAATGAGAGTTAACCGAATAATCACTAACTGCCCAGCCAATAGGAAGCATGGTAGACTTACGCTGATACTCGCAAACGAAAGCTGACACAAAATAACGCCAACAGTGAAGATTTCTCGATTTTCACCAAAAAACGACTTACTTGGACCCCCCTCCCCCAGGCGTATAATTGGATAGTATTGGAATCAACAAGAATATCTTATGATATATTAGGACCAGCTCCAAACTACCCACGTTTGAGCAAATTCGATCAAACTACCTATAACGAGAAAATCAAGTTTTATCGTGAGCAAACGCTTCTATGGTCAGATGATGAAATTGATAAAAACCTGTATCGTCACTCTGAGTTTAATCAAAATTTGATCATGATTTCGAGTAGTTATCTTCGGGACAAGTAACTGACCACAGAAAGTCGATGAACCACAGTATACAGAAGCTCTTAGAAGCAAGATAGGATGAAACATTGAATTTCGAGTGCCCAAATTTATTGATTGCTGCACGAATACACACTTTCGTATCTTCAGCTATGAGGAAGCCAAGAATCAGAAGATGGAGAAATGAGCCAGGCCGCCAAAAATCTCGTCACAACCCAATCGTTGTGGATGGGCAACAGGTAGTAATATCTCAGGACGAACGGTTTGTGCGGTTAACTTTGAATAAGATCAAAGCTATCCTTTGAAATGTTACCGACCACAATCGCAAGTAGGTTTGGAAACATAACTGGTAAAGTCATCTACCGGGGGGAAAATTCCATATATATCCGTGAAATTACTACTGAGCCTACGACTGTGAAGAGCGAAGAGAAAATCTAATCAACTTCTGTCCATACCGTTGTCAGCTGGATGTCAACCACAAAGTATGATATTGCTCTTACCTAGATATTTTGCAATATGCGAGGCGTTTGCCGCTGGAGGAATGAACGTTTACTTACTTAGTGGTTTCCGTTCGAAGATATTAAATACAGCGCTTTGCAGGAAACCACAATCTTGATTAGTGTCACAGATAAAAATCAATATCCACTTTAATCTTAATATATCCAGCTTGGAAATACAACTGCTGAAGAAGCCGTGCTATTTTTTTTTCTTTTTTCAAAATACCGAACGAAAATGCGACATACCGGCTTTGTACATCCTTTCTGCGTGATGAGGTCGGTTCCCATCGTTCAGGATGACATCCGATGTCCTGATTGATTATGGGTGTGGAGTGAGCGTTGGATTCGCAAGGACTTCTTCCTAACTGGTTGAGGTTGTTGTTGAAGGTTTGTTCGCAGCAACATGTTCAAGCCAAGAGTAGAGATGAGATTCTATGAGATCATGGTTGGGTCCACGATGGGCATAAAATTGGAAGGTTGCTAAAAACCACTCCTAGTAAATAGGCTCGCTGTTACAAACCCTTTACAAGTTTGAACTCGTGGCAACGATAAACGTTGTGGAATCGAGCTGGATAAAGAAACCGAGATCTCGAATCTGGTGGAATCCCAAGATAGAACTTGGGACAGGTACGCACATTGCAAAAAATTTACCGAGTTGGGTAGGCAGTAAAACTTTGCCACAAAAAGGAACATGAACTCCAAGAATCCGTTAGTTCTTTGAAAATGATTGCGTTGATCAAAGCAGCAATGTCGGAAAACATTTTTTACGGACCATCATGGACTGATAAAAAAAAGTCTGCCAAGTGGGTGTGGCACACAGTTTCCTCGTATTCATAACCCGATTGTATAGATGATCCAATGCATAGTAGTTGATCTCAAAACATCAATCTCTAAATACCTTGCATTATCCGCCTAAGGGTTTGCATTACACGTCAACCGGCACAATCTCTGAATATTGTTGGAAAATGTAGAAGTTATGGCTGTAACAAGGAAATATACTTTTGCGCATGCGCAGTAGCGGGCAATGGTTTTCATAGGGGACAATCTACACGCCAACCCGCAAAATCCCCGAAAATGTGATCGAAATCGGATGAGAATTGTAGAAGTTATGGCTGTGGCAAGAATTTCATGATACACATAGAAAGATAGATGGACAACCAAAATTGTTCAGAAAGGTCTGAAAAGTAAAAGGTAAATTTTGATTTTTGAGAATTTTTTTTTAAACTTGAAAAGTGAAAACTTCCGCTACCTTGGTAGACTCGGAAGCAAAAAACGCTGCAAATCATTGCTCAAAGGTTTATTATTTTCTGTATAGATCATCCTTCTGTATAGATCACTGGTTCTCCATCAATAGCACCTACCACCCTCCCTTATTCTCCCTTGACCTTCCCTCTCAAATTTCAGCTCCTGCGTTCAATAGGATTGAAAATGGCTTCGGAGCTCACTCAGCTGATCAGTGATCAGAAGAGTGAAGAAGATCTCCTCGAATGCTGGAGACGCCTGGAAGAGCACTTCCATTCAATAGGATTGAAAATGGCTTTCGAGCTCACTCAGCTGATCAGTGATGTGAGGAGTGAAGAAGATCTCCTCGAATGCTGGAGACGCCTGGAAGAGCACCTCCATTCAATAGGATTGAAAATGGCTTTGGAGCTCACTCAGCTGATCAGTGATGTGAGGAGTGAAGAAGATATCCTCGAATGCTGGAGACGCCTGGAAGAGCACTTCCATTCAATAGCATTGAAAATGGCTTCGGAGCTCACTCAGCTGATCAGTGATCTGATCAGTGAGCAATGATTTGCAGCGTTTTGGTTTATTATTTTCAATAATAAGCCTTTGGAATCGAGCAAGAAAAAAAAAATTTTAACCCCCCCTCAAAATTTGATGTTTTACGTTTCAAGGTACGTAGAATCCGAAAATCGAATAAAAAAATTTCCGTCCGTCCGCCGTACGCCGTACGCCGTACACCGTACGCCGTACGCCGTACGCCGTACGCCGTACGCGGCACTTTTCTTAGTTACCATGGACCGATTTCGATGAAATTTGGTATATGGGCTCCATTTGGGGTCTAGTTGTGCCGCGAAGCTTTTGGTTGATGTAGGTCACTTCTAAGGGGTGAAAATTAAGGGTTGAAATTTTCAAGAGTGCCCTAGCTCGAAAACTCTCCAAATAAAGGTATCGTTTTTTCACTAATTTTAAATAGTACTGAATTTTAAAAAATTTTTGAGACCACCCGGAGCTCTGTAGGGCAAACCGTTCAGTCCCTACGAGTACTTGAAGGTTTTCCTTCGATAAAACAGAATCATGAGTGTGAATCGCAAAAGAGGTCTAATCTCCGTTGAAATTTTTTCTGACTAAAATGCGATCGCTGTTCATTTCTTCGATTTGTATACAGTTTTGCCTTCTGCGTAACCAGTAATCAAATTTCCATAATCAAAAGTCAATGGAGAATACTGAAGGCGCCTGAGTGGTCAGAGATCAGCTGAGTGAGCTCCAAGGCCATTTCCTCTCCTGTTGAACGCAGGAACCTGAAATTTGAGAGGGCGGGTCAATTGAGAATGCTGAAGGCGCCTGAGTGGTCACTGATCAGCTGAGTGAGCTCCAAGGCCATTTCCTCTCCTGTTGAACGCAGGAAGCTGAAATTTTAGAGGGCGGGTCAATGGAGATTGCTGAAGGTGCCTGAGTGGTCACTGATCAGCTGAGTGAGCTCCAAGGCCATTTTCTCACCTGTTGAACGCAGGAACCTGAAATTTGAGAGGCAGGGTCAATGGAGATTGCTGAAGGCGCCTGAGTGGTAACTGATCAGCTGAGTGAGCTCCAAGGCCATTTCCTCTCCTGTTGGACGCAGGAACCTGAAATTTGAGAGGGCGGGTCAATGGAGAATGCTGAAGGCGCCTGAGTGGTAACTGATCAGCTGAGTGAGCTCCAAGGCCATTTCCTCTCCTGTTGAACGCAGGAAGCTGAAATTTTAGAGGGCGGGTCAATGGAGAATACAGATGGTGGTAGGTGCTATTGATGGAGAACCAGTGATCTATACAGAAGGGTGATCTATACAGAAAATAATAAACCTTTGAGCAATGATTTGCAGCGTTTTTTACCTACAAACATTGTTTTTACCTACCAATTTTTTTTTACCTACCAACTATTGGTAGGTACTACTAAAAAATAGGTAAATTTTGAAAAATTCTGTACTATTTAAAATTGGTGAAAAAACGATACCTTTATTTCGAGAGTTTTCGAGCTAGGGCACTCTTGAAAATTTCAACCCTTAATTTTCACCCCTTAGAAGTGACCTACTCGTACATCAACCAAAAGCTTCGCGGCACAACTAGACCCCAAATGGAGCCCATATACCAAATTTGAACCAAATCGGTCCAGTGTTGCTAAGAAAAGTGCCGCGTACGGCGTACGGCGGACGGCGTACGGCGTACGGCGTACGGCGGACGGACGGAAATTTTTTTATTCGATTTTCAGATTCTACGTACCTTGAAACGTAAAACATCAAATTTTGAGGGGGGGGGTTAAAATTTTTTTTTTCTTGCTCGATTCCAAAGGCTTATTATTGAAAATAATAAACCAAAATCAAGGCGGCGTACACCCCATTAGGTAATGGCTAAAATTAAAAAAAAACGCTGCAAATCATTGCTCAAAGGTTTATTATTTTCTGTATAGATCACCCTTCTGTATAGATCACTGGTTCTCCATCAATAGCACCTACCACCATCTGTATTCTCCATTGACCCGCCCTCTAAAATTTCAGCTTCCTGCGTTCAACAGGAGAGGAAATGGCCTTGGAGCTCACTCAGCTGATCAGTGACCACTCATGCGCCTTCAGCATTCTCCATTGACCCGCCCTCTCAAATTTCAGGTTCCTGCGTTCAACAGGAGAGGAAATGGCCTTGGAGCTCACTCAGCTGATCAGTTACCACTCAGGCGCCTTCAGCATTCTCCTTTGACCCTGCCTCTAAAATTTCAGCTTCCTGCGTTCAACAGGAGAGGAAATGGCCTTGGAGCTCACTCAACTGATCAGTTACCACTCAGGCGCCTTCAGCATTCTCCATTGACCCGCCCTCTCAAATTTCAGGTTCCTGCGTCCAACAGGAGAGGAAATGGCCTTGGAGCTCACTCAGCTGATCAGTTACCACTCAGGCGCCTTCAGCAATCTCCATTGACCCTGCCTCTCAAATTTCAGGTTCCTGCGTTCAACAGGTGAGAAAATGGCCTTGGAGCTCACTCAGCTGATCAGTGACCACTCAGGCACCTTCAGCAATCTCCATTGACCCGCCCTCTAAAATTTCAGCTTCCTGCGTTCAACAGGAGAGGAAATGGCCTTGGAGCTCACTCAGCTGATCAGTGACCACTCAGGCGCCTTCAGCATTCTCAATTGACCCGCCCTCTCAAATTTCAGGTTCCTGCGTTCAACAGGAGAGGAAATGGCCTTGGAGCTCACTCAGCTGATCTCTGACCACTCAGGCGCCTTCAGTATTCTCCATTGACTTTTGATTATGGAAATTTGATTACTGGTTACGCAGAAGGCAAAACTGTATACAAATCGAAGAAATGAACAGCGATCGCATTTTAGTCAGAAAAAATTTCAACGGAGATTAGACCTCTTTTGCGATTCACACTCATGATTCTGTTTTATCGAAGGAAAACCTTCAAGTACTCGTAGGGACTGAACGGTTTGCCCTACAGAGCTCCGGGTGGTCTCAAAAATTTTTTTAAATTCAGTACTATTTAAAATTAGTGAAAAAACGATACCTTTATTTGGAGAGTTTTCGAGCTAGGGCACTCTTGAAAATTTCAACCCTTAATTTTCACCCCTTAGAAGTGACCTACATCAACCAAAAGCTTCGTGGCGGCACAACTAGACCCCAAATGGAGCCCATATACCAAATTTCATCGAAATCGGTCCATGGTAACTAAGAAAAGTGCCGCGTACGGCGTACGGCGTACGGCGTACGGCGTACGGTGTACGGCGTACGGCGTACGGCGGACGGACGGAAATTTTTTTATTCGATTTTCGGATTCTACGTACCTTGAAACGTAAAACATCAAATTTTGAGGGGGGGTTAAAATTTTTTTTTTCTTGCTCGATTCCAAAGGCTTATTATTGAAAATAATAAACCAAAATATATCCCTTAAAATTTCAACAAAAAGTAACAGTATAGTTTCGCACGGGAATTCGACATTTTTCAAGCATTTTACAGAAGTTGTGTCTCCAACTGAGCCAAAGGCAATGAAACTTCGAAACTTAGGCAACCGTTTTGGACCTCAACCGAAAAAACCAAACTTGTGCGCTTTAGGAACTGAGAAGTCAGAGTTAAAAGGACTTCGTAGGTGTCGTCCAATAATTTTGTATGGTTTTGACTGTAAAACTAGTTTGCTCCGGACAGAAAAGAGACAATAATTGCTTAAAAGCTCTCATACGCAAAACAAGTAAACAAATATGGATTTTCGAGGATTTAATTTTTTTGATCTGTTGGACAAATACTAAGTCTTGTCTCAATACTCTAATATTGGGAATGCAAAGATTCGTATGAGTCGTGGATTTTACCGAAGAAAACATGGATTTACAAAGAATCCGATTCGGCATCTAATGAAGTTAGTACCAAGTTATCGACTGAGCGCGAAATTATTGGAGTAGAATGTTCCTTGCAGAAAACTAATGGAAGTTGCAGTTTAAACTATACCGGAAAATTCACCGCTGTTCAGAACGAACCTATTGAAAACATATCATTGAAATATTTCTCGGCTCGTCTTTGAGAACTGAGGCCTTTACCTACCCGTAGTATCCTGTTATCTCAGAGTAGCTGTTAATGTCATCAGTTGTGGACACTTCCGTTTCGCAGTCCAAACCCATCCGGTGACCTGCCGGGCCTTCCCCAACGTGCTCTGAACCCATCGGTCTCCGTTTGACTTGGTTATCTTCCAGCGCACACACCCGTTCAAACAGTCGTCCGAGTTATGAACACATATTGGGCAGGAAACAAAGGGTGGTGCCGCTTTTGGAGGAAACCCATCCTCCTTCCATTTCGACGCTTGGACGCTAAAAGGCTCAAAAAGTTTTCAAACTGTTTGAAGTTTATTTGGACGGCTCAGCGGGATGGGTTCTGTACCATACACTTTTTCCTTGAGAATTTGTCGGTTTTTCGAAATGAGCATCCGGCTGGACAAACTAGAAATAACACCCACTGGCCTTACTTGCCACCTTTGTTATCAGAAAATTATTGAGGAACCATCGAAACCGTAATGAGAGGAATGAAAGAAACAATTCTGCTACAATTAGAAATTTTGATTTTATAGATTTTAGCATAAAACATGCTTTAGCCATCACCTAACTGGGCAAAAAAAAGACGAAACCGTGGAACGAAAGCAGGCGGAGATTTTGACATTTTCATGTCTTTGCTTTGGCACATGAACTGAAAAATCGTCACGAAAACTAAGCAAATCTTGCTCACGCGACCAATAAATAAAATAGACTCACTGTGTTGCGTAGAGAACAATCAACAACCTTACATTTTGCTTTGGCACATGAAGTGAAAAATCGCCACGAAAACTTTGATGCTTGGATAACTAACAACCTTACTTCACTACCTTGTTGTGTAGTGGTTGACATGAAAATGTCCCAATGTGTTGCAGACTCGTATGCAAGCATTTAAAATTGAGTTTATGATTTCGAATCGAGTTTGAAGCGTTTTGATACTTTATCTGAATTCTTGTTGTAATGACTTTCACTTACACTCGACCTGTTTCTAGGGAAATATATCGCCGTTAGTTTTCATCCCACGAAAATCGTTCGCCACTCGTTGAAAAGCCCTCAATTTATGCGTAAATTATATACTGCCAAAACAGCTGTAAATATGGACGAAGCTGGGATAGACCTCTGATTTAAAAGAACTGTAAACAACATTCGCGGTAAAAACCAACATCGATTATGGATTATTAGTGGATTATGGGGGTTCGACGTTACGCACCCAGGCCCGAAAAACTCCGACAATTCGCACCCGACAAAAACCACAAAATTTCCTTCTCAATTACAGACTTAGGACAGACTACTCGTTAATGCAGGTGTGGTTAAAAATTTGTGGTTTTTCATCAGATGAAGATGATTGTCAGGTCATTATTATGACAGTGTTCAGTCGTCACGGGTTATCAATTTTTAAAGTTAGGTCGTAACTTGAACGATACAATTTTCACTGATTTGTAAATGCAGATTTTTTCCGGATTTATCTCTTGCCTTTTATCCACTTCTCTACCCAACACTGTGTTCTCTTGACTTTTGGTCGTGGGTGATGGGTGGCGTCCAGAGAGTTCAATTTTGGGTATACGTCTGCTTGAATTTGAACAAGTTCGTCGAAAAATAAAAAATGGCCGGATGGGGAGAGTTGAAGTCCTTGTTAAAATACAAATAGAAGGACTCACAACAGTTGGTCGTTTTGGTGACCGCACTGGATTTTAATCACTTTTACATGAAAATCACCTATTGATATTTTATTGTTATTGTATACCTATTGATGTTGTTGGTTGGCTTGGTTTTTACGAATGTAATCACAGGATCGTGAAACCTAGACGAGATTCTGTTATCAATGCGGGCTTTTAGTTGTGATGTGTTCTTCGACGCTATAGATGTTTAGGAAGCTCATTTGCAAACTTGTATTACATCATTAAGAGCCGAATTAAAACAACAGACAAAAAATTCTTAGTAAAAGGAAACAGCAAACAAACAAAACACGGCCAAAGCATGTTCCATATTTCTTGAATTTTAGCTGAAGGCTCCAAGCAGTAACCATCCGGGGGTCCTGGGGGCTTGCTTAGGGGGAAGGGTCGAGTTTTATTTTATTTTATATTTTGAGATCATCGAACCCCGTCCTGATAATTTTTCGAGTTCGGCCGTTCGGTGACCCCCTCCCCTCACTTAAGGGCGTGAGGCAATAAGCAGCCATGAGCGATATCATCAGAACCAATTCTGACCTTCCCCTTGGAAGACAGCTGATGACGTCTGCGACGCCAGGAATGAAAGTCGGATGAGAATTCAACTTTACTTTTTATTAGACTTCTAAGCTACATTCCTCAGAATCTTTTTTATGACGGGCAAAACTACGATAGAATTTTAGAGGAATGTGCATGTTAGGGTCTAGATGGTTCCCTTTTTTGCCTACGTTCGCTTGAATAATTTATAAAAAATACTTCTACTAGAAATATTTTACAAAAATTTGTTCATTTACTCATGCTTTGTATAAAAAGGATTTTTCCTTTATTGTGGCAACATAAAAACATAAACCAATATCCATGAATAGACGACGATTAACGTTTCACTCAACTTACTCATACTAAACAACATGAGTTGAGATGATGGGAGCGAAACTCGCATACATCTCGAACACTTTGAAGGAGGGAAAAACTTGTTTTTCATTTTAAAAGCTTCAACACGGCATAAATACCTGCGGGGTACGTTCCAGCTGTAAATTTGGATCACTCATTTTACGATTGGCACAAGAGCCGCACGGAGTGGTCCTGACATGGGAGGAGGTCATAAACCACGTGTTTACGAGGACAATGGGAAACCAAAATGACATTCTGACTTCAAGTAATTCGCTTGAAAAATATTTTTACGGCCACTTATTTAGAGATTACAATATATTAGCGGCGTAACCATGAGCCCTTCCTGCGAGATGACAGTTCGCGGTACAATGTCTCAGCGGGTCGGGTAGGTATTTCTTGCGTATAAGATTTTCCCTCGTCTGTGCTGAACTGTGGAACTTGACTCAACCAAGTTGGACCAACAGCCGTAGAAGAATCACAATGCGTTTTACATAATTATCTCAGTAATAGGGTGGACAAGGTTATTATTGTATCAGTTTTCAAACACTCAGTTATCTGGTCTATGTTGGGTGCTATAAATTAAAGAATAGTAAACTAAATTACCATTTCCGGTTGAATTTTTGAATTCATTTTCTGGTATGTTCGGTTATTTCGCTCATGGATACTCATTTGGGACATGCCGCACTTGTCGAGGAATACTGAGTTAGATACTGGTTTGAAGGAAGCTCATCCCCTGAAGAGGATATATCATGCCTATCGTCGCCGGACATACGAATCTGTTTCGTTGGCCGCCAGAGAGAAGATGTATCAATATTCCACTGAAGGGAAAAAACGCTGCAAATTATTACACAATGGTTTATTATTTTTCTATATAGATCACTCGTCTACAAAATCACCAACCATCCAATATGAAGAAAAAAGAAAAAAAAAGAAAAAAAAACGTCTGCCAAGTGGGTGTGGCACATAGCTTCCTCGTATCCATAACCCGATTGTATAGATGATCCGATGCATAGTAGTTAATCTCAAAACATCGAAACAAGTTAATCTGTAACATCCCTGAAAATTTCATTGAAATCGGATGGAAAATGAAGAAATTATGGCCGTTACAAGGAAATTCACGTTTGCGCATGCGCAGTGGCAACTATCAGTCCGAAGGTGGTGATTTTCATAGGGGACCATCTAAACACTAATCTGTAACATCCCTGAGAATTTCATCGAAATCGGATGGAAAATGTAGAAGTTATGGCCGTTACGAGGAAATTAACGTTTGCGCATGCGCAGTCGCTTCTATTAGTACGAAGGTGATGATTTTCATAGGGGACCATTTAAATACTAATCTGTAACATCCCCGAAAATTTCATTGAAATCGGATGGTAAATGTAGAAGTTATGGCCGTTACAAGGAATTCACGTTTGCGCATGCGCAGTCGCTTCTATCAGTCCGGGGATGATGATTTTCATAGGGGACCTTCTACACACCAACCCGCACAATTCCTGAAAATTTCATAGAAATCGGACAATAACTTCGTATAGTTATGCGCGTTACAAGGAATTCATGACAGACAGACAGACAGACAGACAGACACACAGACACGGAACCAAAATTGTTCAGGAAGGTCTGAAACGTAAAACGCGAGTGGAAATTTTGATTTTGGAGAACTTTTTTTTTTCATCCTTGAAAAGTGAAAACAAAGCTTCCGCTACCTTGGTAGACTCGGAAGCAATAAATTAAAAAAAAATCAAAAAAAAAAAAAAAAAAAAAATCAAAATCACCAACCATTGATCGCATTTTGGTCAGCTCTAATTTGAACGGAGATTAGGCCTCTTTTGCGATTCACACTCGTGTTTTGATTTATTTATATATATATATTTCAATATAAACCCCTAAATTTTCGTAGGGAGCGAACGGTTTGTCCTACAGAGCTCCGCGTGGTCTCAAAAAATTCTCAAAATTCTATAGAATCTTAAATTGAAGGAAAAACAATACCTTTATATCTAAATTTTTTGAGTTAGGGCGTTTTCAAAATTTCAAAATTGATTTTGGAACCCTTAGAACTGACCTACATCAACCAAAATCTTCGGGGCACAACTAGACCCCAAATGGAGCCTACATACCAAATTTCATCAAAATCGGTCAATGCTAAGTGGCAAAAGTACCGCGTACGGCGGACGGCGGACGGCGTACGGCGTACGGCGGACGGCGTACGGCGGACGGCGGACGGACGGCCAAATTTTTATTCGATTTTTGGATTCTACGTACCTTGAAACGTAAACCATCAAATTTTGAGGGGGTGTTAAAATTTTTTTTTCTTGGTCGATTCCAAAGGTTCATTACCTATTGAAAATAATAAACCAAAACGAAAAGTCCAACGATGATTTTTTCCAATTCTGGTTCGCAATACCAAAAAGGTTCATTATTGAAAATAATAAACCAAAATCCGCGAAATTCCCTACGAGTTGTTCCTGTTGAGTTCCTATGGTCAGTGTTGACTGTTTTCAGTACTTGTTACTGTGTTGTTTGGATATTGTACTTCAACAGACATCATCAACCTAGAAACACTTCAACAACTATAAGACATAGTCAACACTGCACGGAAAAGTCTCGTTTGAATTTTAGAATATTGCAAACCAGTAATGACAAAATGGAAGAAAGGAAGTAGAGGAAGACATTAGTCCACAAAAGGTCTCATAGGACAAATAGTAGTAAAGTGGGGCTTTTTCCCATTCAAGTATTCCATGGGGCGCGGATATGATAGTGGTATTCGAATTGGGGAAAAACGGATGGAAAGCAATCGAATGAGGAATTTCACCATGTCGGAATTTCCTACTTTCAGCCCGTACTTCCTAATTTACAAATAAACAAAATAGTGTAGAAAATACAAAAAAAAAAAAAAAAAAAAAAAAAACCGGGAGGATGACGTCAACCTGGAATAGTTCATGTACGGCCGCTTGAAGCGCTCGTGAAATCTCACTTCGTATAGTCCTCGGAGGCAACATTTCACAAAACCAGTAAAGATCAAAATCGAAAAACTGGAGAAAAAAAAAATAGAATAAGCAAGATGGAGAAAATTAGGTTTCCCCTGTTTTTGTTTGATTACTTTCCTCTTAGATAACGATTTCGTCGTTTCATCGTGCAAGAAGGGGAGGAGACGGCGATCCGAACAGCCAATCAACGAGCGTTTCCGCTTCACGTTGAAGAGGTCCGTTTTCCCGGTTATTTTTTGAAATCATAAATTTTGATTGTCTCCCAAAAATAGCAGGAGATTTATTTTCCGAAATCAACCCGATTTTCATCTATCCTACACCATTAACTATTCAGGAAAAATGCAAACAGAATTCGGTGAAATGATCCTATAATAAAGTAGATAAATAGAGAGAGAGAAAATAGCTAGTAAATATACAGGGTGTCTACACTTTCGATGGGCATAACTTCAGGGTTCGATTCTACAAGGTATTTCCTACAAAAAATGCCTCTTAGAAATTTTCTTTTAACCCACTCAAAATTATAGTTTTTTCACTTTAAAGTTTTTTTCGCGTTTTCGACCTTAAGGCACTGATGTGGTCATAACTTCCTTATTTATCCTGAAAATTCAAATCTGACTACACCTTTAGAAAGAGCGTGAAATTACCAAGCTACCTAAAGCAAAATCAAAATTTTTTAGCAATAAAATAGTATCAAAAAATCAAGTCAAAAAGCGAACTTTAAAATTTTTTTTTGAAACTTGACTTTCTTCGACCAACGTTTTCCCTCTAAATCCCTGCCCATTTCGATGGGCGCTCTTCGGAGAAAACATGCTCAAATTGTCACCTTTCCAACGGTCTATCAATTTTTCTGTTCAACATTCAAAAAGAAAGAGTAAATGAAGTTTGAATGTCAAAAAACGTGTGTTTTACAAGCAAATCCAGTGTTTCAAGCCGGTTTATGGTCCCCCTCGATCACAAAATGGCTTGACGATTTTGGTATCATTTTCTATGTAATTATTTACGCTGAATCCAATGGTGATACTTCCGAATGATTCCGACTGCTAGAAAGTGGATTTTTCGAAGAAAACCTTCGGTTTTCGTACATAAAATACGCATTATTCGTAGATATGGAAGATATCATAAAGTAATACCTTTCTACTCAACAAAAACTTCAATCAGCTAGAAATTCGGTGTTTTTATTGAGTAGAAAGGTGTTACTTTATGTACGATGCGAATTTTATGTACGAAAAACGAAGGTTTTCTTCGAGAAATTCACTTTCTAGCAGTCGGAATCATTCGGAAGTATCACTATTGGATTCAGCGTAAATAATTACATAGAAAATGATACCAAAATCGTCAAGCCATTTTGTGATCGAGGGGGACCATAAACCGGCTTGAAACACTGGATTTGCTTGTAAAACACACGTTTTTTGACATTCAAACTTCATTTACTCTTTCTTTTTGAATGTTGAACAGAAAAATTGATAGACCGTTGGAAAGGTGACAACTTGAGCATGTTTTCTCCGAAGAGCGCCCATCGAAATGGGCAGGGATTTAGAGGGAAAACGTTGGTCGAAGAAAGTCAAGTTTCAAAAAAAAATTTTAAGTTCACTTTTTGACTTGATTTTTTGATACTATTTTATTGCTAAAAAATTTTGATTTTGCTTTAGGTAGCTTGGTAATTTCACGCTCTTTCTAAAGGTGTAGTCAGATTTGAATTTTCAGGAGAAATAAGGAAGTTATGACCACATCAGTGCCTTAAGGTCGAAAACGCGAAAAAAAACTTTAAAGTGAAAAAACTATAATTTTGAGTGGGTTAAAAGAAAATTTCTAAGAGGCATTTTTTGTAGGAAATACCTTGTAGAATCGAACCCTGAAGTTATGCCCATCGAAAGTGTAGACACCCTGTAGACACAACCACCGATTCGACTTTTCATACAATAATAATTTATTCAGAACATTTGATTATAAATAGAAATTTAGAAACATGTGGTCGAAACGTAATAATTTCGTAGATCACTCGATTGACTCCATAATATCCTCCGCCCCACCAGACAACGGTGTTCCTGGGTCCTCTTCTTGGTTCGCCACGTATAACACGCTCGGAAAAACGTTGGATTGCCTCTTCTTCTGTTAACGTAGTCATCCCTATAGTGTCTGTGAATTATGACATCTGCTGCTTCTGGGTACTCATTACAAAACTCTAGTGCGTTAAGGTTGCGCACTCGCTGAGCGCTGTAAGGTGAACAAATTGACCCAAACATCATAGATGTCATTACGTAGATGTCCGGTGGCTTGCTTCGTTCCATTCCCCGCCACAAATAGCGCTGAGCATCTTGATCTGCTCTGTTGATCTTTATTTGGGAGTACATTTCCTTGATAGCCGTCACTGCTACTGGAAATTGCCGAAATTTAATCAGAAGTCCTGGTAATGAGGAAAACATATCCTCCCCTTTATACAAGAAGTCGTTCAGACAATATCCATGGGACTTCGCCGAAGCATCGTGGCATACTCGTAGCTTGTTGGGTTTGTTCGGATTTATTACGCCAAGATGTGGGAGATACCATACCTTGTTACTCTCGATACCTGCTTCCTCAGTACTCAGCTTCCGAGCGTATCCTTTGCTCACGCATTCGTCCATTTTCTCGCAGTACCTCTTAGCTAGAGTAGGGTCCCTATCTGGTCTATATTCGAGGGATTTGAGGCGTTTCCAAGCCCTCGACTTACTCTCTGGGAGCTTATCGTTCGATTTCCATAACAAACCTGTTTCCCACTGCCCATCGCTACGCCGAGTGCTCGCGTCAAACAAGCGCGCTACTTCCTCTTCATCGATTGACTTGGCCTTTGCAGTATCTGAATCGAATGTCTCAGCTAACAACTGCTGTTGCACCAGCTGATGAAGCGTTGTCTCCTCGCACACTTTAACGTCCTGCCAATGAAGACACTGCCAATTTTTTGTTGTTGTACTACCTTCTGAAGGTATATTTCCGTGCAACACCCATCCTAACCATGTGAAGCTGATGGCGGGCCCATTCCATGGTCCTGAAAAAGCTTTTCGTGTCTGTAACAATGGCCAGTTGTCCTGACCAATCAGCAAAACTGGTCGAGCATCTTTCATCGAGGCCACATTCCCTTGTAGCACATGTGGCCATCGTTTCCCCAGCTCTTCTACATTAAGGCTACGACTCGGTAATTGGAAATTACTAACCGTTCTTGCTTTGAAAATCTTGAAGTTTTTGGCTCCTTCAAAGTTTCCTGAAATTCCAAAATTCACCTCTTTTGATTGTTCCTCTACCCTATCCACGTCTCCTGTCCAAGAAATGGAGAACGAACTTTCGGGTCCACTCAGCCCGATCTCCTGGGCTGCTGCCGCATCTATTATGGTCGCTGTTGATCCATCGTCCAGTAATGCATAGGTTTCGAGAATACCAGATGGGCCTTGCAGTTTTACAGGTACAATTTTCAATAGCGAACCACACTCACCTCTATTCCTAGGAGTATCAGCTGAAGATCCTCGTCTAGTCTGATGTTCCACGTTGTTTATGCCGGCCAGCAATTGGTTGGTGTTAGCATTTGACTTTTGATCTGACTTACTTTTCTGTTGCTCTCCTGGATTGTGTAACATTGAGTGGTGATTTCCTTGGCATAACTTACACGATAAATCAGAGGTACAGCGTGGTGAGGCATGATTCCCTTTTAAACACCTGAAACAAAGCTTTCTCTTGACTACCCAATTCCATCTTACCTTTACTGGATCAGCGAGCCATTTTTCGCATTCTAGTAGGTCGTGATTGGATTTCTGACAGTACCTACATGATTTAAAATATGACTTCGAAGTCGAAACACTCCTCATGACGTCACCAGCCTTGAAATCAGAAAAGTCTGTCTGAAATTCGGTGGATTCGGCGATCACACACACTGCATCCGCTTTCATCTCTAACCAGTCGGTGAACTCTCTTATGTTTGGCAAGTAAAAGGAGTTTCTACTTCCGGCTACGTATTCACCCCATTGCAACCGGATTGATGAAGGTAACTTACAAACTAAGTTTTTCAAAAGCGTAGGTTCAACCAGATAGGGTTCGCATCCCAAAATTTCGATGGAAACCACGTAATTTTGGAGCTCTGCTGATAGCTTTATAATGGCTTTATAGTCACCCTCCCCAATGCTAGCAATTCTGACTATTCTGTCCCTTAGTGTGCTCAACACCAAATCTGGACGCCCAAAACGGCGCTCTAAAATGTCCATGATCTTTGGCACACTCTCTGGGAGCGCTAAAAGACCAAAAACTGCCTCCTTAGCCTCCCCACTCAAGCATTTCTGAAGCCTATTCAAATTTTCATCGGAAGTAAAACCGCAGTTCTCCGTCGTTCTCCTAAAATGACTTATGAAGTTCGCCCAATCTCGAGGGTTCCCGCTAAAGTTGGGCAAATCGTTCCCTTTCGACTGCCTGGCCAAGAAATTCCCCATGTGTACATTTTCAATCATAGTCAACGGACGATCACTTACTCTGGGGCGCTGGGCTTGCGTCGTACAATCGCTTACCTCTGGCGGATGAACTGGGACTACCTGGACAGGACTGTTCTGCGCCTTCAGCATTCCCGAAGGTGCTCCAGAGGGTTCCCTGTCAGTCGCAGGCGACACATGCGAAGATTCGGAACTGCATCTGTGTGTACTTTCCAGCCTTTCCATTTTCTCCGCTAGCACTGCCACGGCTGCCAGAACTTGCTCCATTTTCTCATCCCGCATCCGACTACGAGCGCTTGTTCGTGATGACGTTGAAGATCTGCTTCGTATAGACATTGAAGATTCAGTAGTACGTGGCCGCTCGGAATTCTGGCCTACTTCCTCCACCGAACGCGATAAAATTTTTCGGTTCCGCAGTCTCATACCCTCCATTGCCGTTGGTCACGGTTCGAAAGGACCACAAATATAATAAAGTAGATAAATAGAGAGAGAGAAAATAGCTAGTAAATATAGACACAACCACCGATTCGACTTTTCATACAATAATAATTTATTCAGAACATTTGATTATAAACAGAAATTTAGAAACATGTGGTCGAAACGTAATAATTTCGTTGATCACTCGATTGACTCCATAATAGATCCAGTGATGTGATCCGTCGTTTGCCGTGTTTCATGCTATCTTCTGCTATTCTGCTTCATCATAGGTATAATGGTGTACCTGCTAGCCACTTCTGTCAGGTACTTAATCACGTCACAATCGTAGATTGTCGCAGATTGCTTCACGTAGGACGTTGATTGTTCCTAAAAGGTAAGTAATTTCGTGATTAGGCTAAGTTATAATTTAAGGTACCTATCATTAAAGTGAGGTGTGTATTTTTACCTTTACTATGCTTAGAATTTTTAGTTCTCATTCAGCCCATATTTTTTGAGGGTGTATGAGGGTGATTGCATGTTTGGGTGTGTCGAATAAAATTGTCTAAATTATAATCTGAGTGGAATCCTTCCGCCCCATTAGTTGTCCTGATGTTGCTGCTTGGAGGAGGAGCTGCCCATATTGAAGGGCTAAAATTGCCACATCAGAAAAATTGGAAAAATGCACGTTTTCCCGAATCAATCGAGTCCTCGTAGTTGCCCTTTACCCAAATCGACTGCCGTTCGCAGCGAGGTTCAGCCGCTATTTTCCCCAAATCGATTACCATCAATATGATCTCACCCGCGAACGGTCACCAATCCAGATAATAAAACGAACCAGATAAGGCCGTTTTTCGTTAGGAATAATATTACGTTGGAACTGATAACGCTAGGGAAATCTGGGAGTTATTATAAGCGTGTTTATTGTGAAACCAAACAGCAAATGCGCTTGCAATGGGTTACAGAGGCCTCCTGTACTCGACTAGCTAGTTACGACGGATTCTATAATAGGGAAGGTACGTAAACAATAGTAGTATTCTTATGACTAGCGGAAATAACCCTATACATTTAATTGCAATGGATTGTTTTTGGGGGTTTCACCTTCTTTTGGTTTTTTCCTTTTTCCTTTTGATATTTCAATAAAAAATTCTGCATCAAAACTAATATGTTTACAAAATTTCACAGGAAAGTAAACATTTCCAAATGCTTGGTGAAAAATTAATTTAATTCATATTTACGACTAACTGTCGAATTTTTTTCTTCTCATTCGGGGTAAAGAAGTTCTCAAAAATAAATTTTTTTTAATATGTTAAAATTATTTTTGTTTTATGTTAAAATTATTTTTCTAATGCCAATAAGAAATTAAATTCATTGTTCGACTATAATTGTTGCAGCCCAGTGAGATGCAACCGCAAGCTCATCCGCGAGATCTATTATATCTTTGCATTGTACAGTTTTGCAACCTGTTCAATCATGGCTCATGATTCATGGTTGAAACAATCCTTCAATATGACGGAAATGGAGTAGGTCTGAGCTGATAAGAGGGTTTTGACCTTATTTGGGCGTGGGAATATTTTAAGAGTAAATGGTTAGACCTGGTCTCTTTGTACCTGTCTCGATTTCTCCATTCTTTGGTGAATGTATGACCCATTATAGTATTGTTCCGCACACAATATTTTCACCTTTCTTTGTTCCTTTGAGTACACTTGGGTCAAGGAACTCAAGTGCTTCCCTTTTCTAGTGGAGACTGCCCCCTCCCCCTCTCCCCACAAACCTACCTTTGTCTGTGAAGTTTCATATACTCTTGTTTATGAATCTGAACAACTAATACATTTAAACTGTAATAAAAACCAACAATTGCTTTCTGATTACGATACTTTGAATGGTCCTGTGCTGATTGGGCACTTTTCAATTACCACAACCCGATTAGGCTCACGTTGATCCTTGTGTCAAGAACAATCAAGCTATCGATGGCTTTGTTGTTCATGGTTACGATTTATAGTCCGGATTCATCCTTAATTAGAACTAGATAGATCGAACAAAAGAAAAACCACACAAATTAGTAGAAAATTGAGGCCTGAGCAAAGTACATTTAAGTACATTTACATAATCTATGTACATTTACATCTATGTACATTTACATAATCTAATTTAGATTATGTCCGAAAACGCAGGGTTTAAAAAAGAAAGCATTAATCCCCCTCTTTCTCTCCCTTTAACACTTAATTTGACAAAGATGCCATATTGGATTATTGATGCCAAATACGCTAACAAACAATCGAAACATACTGTAAAAAATCATTCATAAAACATTTATTATGTAGCTTCAACATCTATTGTCAAGGTATTGCCAAGATATCGATAGATCGGGCCATTATATGGATGTTGTTTTAAAGATGCAGTGTCAAGATATAGATGCTTAAGATGCATTTAACCAGAACCTTCATCAAACTCGACTTTAAGATAAATTATAGAAATGAGGTAATTCCACCCAAATTAACAAGAAAAAAAGGTAATTTCTAAGATTTGTCTTCAAATATCCATAGTTGAACCTTTATAACGTTTTGGGATATTTTGATCGACAAGGAAAGACTGTTATTGCTTAACATCTGGTGTGTATAAACCCTCTGATGGACTCCCAGTGTATAAAGGGTCTGACAGACACGCAGCAACTGTAAAGTTATTTATGAGACACATGATGAGTTAATAAATGCATTTTTCGTTAAACCAGCATTGTATTAATAGAAAGTATTTAGACTTACTTCCTAGTAGTCTATGGGGGTCTCAAGGATTCTAATTTGAACTGAATTTCAAAATTTATGATCTGCAATACCTAACATGCGAATCCGAGTTCACCCCCCTCCCCTTATCCTGCAACGATGCCAAGCTAGGTACGTAATCCACAGAAGTTTACGTCCGTGTTCAAGGCGAAACCCACGAAATATACGGTTTTTGGTGTCCTGGCACCAAGGTGGAACCACTAACTCGTTCCATGGTGGCACAAAAAATACTTAATTCGTGAAAATCCAGAGCTATATTGATAATGTCCCCTCAATTTCATAGTTTAGGTACAATTAGTAAGCTATAAAGGAACCGAAATATTTAGAAATAGGATATTTTGTGAATATTATTCCCTACTCGCCCCTCCCTCTGCTAATTTCGATATTCTGGTGAAATAATGTGGAACTCAGAAGTCATCTGAACAAAAAATAATTTCGCAAATCAGTTGAAAATGGAGGCAAAATTAGGCCCGAAAACGTACGTTTTTTGGTTGCTTGTGTATAAAGTGTCTGAGGGACGGTGGTTTTCAGAACTAGGGAACAAAGTACTTTTCGTGGCGGTATTCAAGATGCTCATTGCTGTCAAAATACTTCATTGAAATTTCCCTCGAGTCTGTTAGACACTTTATACACACCCGGGGTTAAAGGTACATAGCCAGGTTAAGGGTTAAAGACAAAATTCAAAATTCCGGCGACGTTGTGCACAACTAGATATATTTCTGGGTTAAAAAAAAAGAACCATGCAAATCAGTTGGAAACTAAGGCCTGGGGAGAGTATACAAGATTTTGCACACACTGCGAGTAAACCCATAAACACCTATCTATAGTTTTTTGGTTTATTATTGTCAATATTGAATCTTCTTTTTTTATCATAGATTTATATTCAGAATGGTCTAGAACGGATTTTTACGTGATTATTTTCTCTTTCCGTTGATTGTTGTCCTCTTTCATCCCAGATTAATAGGTGCTGTAAGACGTCCTAAAAACTTGATGGTATCAATGTTCATAAATCCAGAAGTCTATCAACATAATTATGCAAATCGTGATTCATTTTAGTCAACTTGTCGGTGGTTCCCCCATAAAATATACAATCGATCATTTTCATACCAGCTAAATCGTCCATGATATTCCATGTGACGAAGTTTCGCTGGAACTGTGCAAAGTGTATTTATCTACCCATTTGCGAAAAATACCATCTATGTACTAAACCGATTTTGACTCGTTTGGTTGGTACTTATTATCGGGCTCACGTTTCCATCACTGGTTATTACGTATTCTATACTTGTTCAAATCGGCCTCATGTGGGTAATACATATACTATCCCGAATTTCTGAAGTATGCCTGTTCATTCTTTCACTTTATAATTTATAAAACATAACAATGAAAACTGACCTTCAGAAATTATTTATGGCGGGCTCAATAAACGGTAGCTATATTTCGTCAAACTCGAAACCACTTTACGACCCCCAATTCCCGAAAAGGGGAATAAAATTTAAGTGGTCAGGACGAGACCTTGTCTGGGGTAGAAGGCCTTTTTCCCCCAAAGATCCGTCGGGAGGAACCTGAGGCCATATAGGACGTTAAAATGAGGGGGTCACTGCCGGACGAATGTTTACTTCTTCTGGTACCCTCGTGATTTACTTCTCCAGCACCACCTTCTTTTCCTACCGCCTTTCAACCGCTTCAATAAATTTTCCTCCCGTCCGGTGAAATATTTGAAATAATAATAAGCGTGGGCTCCTGAAAACCTTGACGTCTGACAAAGCCGCAGGGTCGAGAAGTCGGGTACCGCCCTCGAGTTCGTTTTTGGGCAGAAACTGAGCAGACGGGCTATTGAGAGCAAAAATATTCCTCTTCTCTGCGCAGGATACGTCCCATTGGAAATTTAAGCGAATAGTATGACGACATTTGGCTCTGATGACATATCGCGTCTGTCCTAATTCATATTTTGGTTTATTATTTTCAATAATGAATCTTTGGAATGGACGAAGAAAAAAATTTGTTGGTTTACGTCTCAAGGTAGGCAGAATCAAAAAATCGAATACAAATTTGGCCGCCTTACTTGGCACTTTCGCTTAGTTCCCATGGACCGATTCTGATGAAATTCGGTATATGGGCTCCATTTGGGGTCTAGATGTGCGCCCGAAGCTTTTGGTTGATGTCAGTCACTTCTAAGAGCTCAAAAATTAGGGCTGAAATGTTCAAAAAACCCTAGCTCAAAAAATTTCGGCATTAAGGTATTGTTTTTTTTTAATTAAAAATAGTATTGAATTTTCAGTATTGAATTAGACCAGCTAGAGCTCTGTAGGACCAACCGTTCGCTCCCTATGAGAACTTAGGATTGGTCTTACGATAAATCAGAAACGCGAGTGTGAATCACAAAAGAGGACTAATCTCCGTAAATTTTATCTGACCAAAATGCGATCGTAGTTTGTTTCTTTGAATTGTACTCAGTTTTGCGTCCTCATCAACCAAAATTCAAATGTCCTAATGAAAGCTACCGCAACTCCCTATTTCTTCGCATTAAATGTGAAGCGTTTACTTCTTCAAAATGAAAACTGAAAAATGAAATTTGATTTTGAAGGTAAAATATGGTTGGTAGGTAGAGACAACGACAAAGCTATGTTCTTTGCAGGTGAGTGATCTATACAGAAAAATGATAAACCGTTGTGTAATAATTTGCAGCGTATTGGCGAGTGGAGATTTGGCCTAGTTTCGTCAGTGAACATTCATTATTGATTCACACTCGTGTTTCTGCTTTATCAATCGTCCCAACTCCTATTAAAGTTCTCCTTAGGGAGGAGAACTAAGGAAATGGCACGTACAGCGGACGTACGAGAAATATTTCATTCGAATTTGGGTTGCAACGTAAACCATCAAATTTTGGGGAGGATTAAACAAAAAATTCGTGCCCGATTCCAAAGGTTCATTATTGAAAGCAGGTTTCTAACCTGGAGTGTTCCGAATGTTAGACATTCTTTGTTTAATGGAGAGACTTCTACAATACACACACACACACATCTCTGAACACACATCTCACACACATCTCTGAACTGATGACGGTCGTGAGGCTGAGATGAGCCTATTGATTTGATCATTTTGATGAAAAAATCCGGTTTTCAGTAGCTGGAAGTCATCTTTTGTGTTTCCCGACAGTATATCGCTTCTGCACGATCTGCATACTCGATGTTTTGATGAGAGAAAGTTAAAGTTTCATGTAAAATAGCTTCATTTTCCTTGAAAATTCGCTTAGAGAGACCTCCTCCTTCTGATTTGTGAATGTGTTTAAGTCGGTCCAAAATAGCCTCACCTGCATCTATCAACCCTAAGGACGATGGATACATCGTCTGTCGAGGGCCAGTCTGAAGGAATTGAAACTTAAGCTGTTTCCTCCCTTGAACCAGACGGCCTTTAGTGATTTTCCTTAATGAACTGAAATCCTACCTGGATGTGGGTCGGGGCTGATAAGATAGTTCACCGGAGCCCAACAGAGCACATCCCTGAAAACTGTTGCCCAAACAGAGCGACGGATGTAACTCGTATCGAATTACTCATTGGTTCGTCAAGACGCTTAGAGGCCCCAGTTGGTAATCGAGATGAAAGTTTTTGTACTGTTGTGGTCGAGACGTAACAGATTGGGCTTTCTCATAAAGGAGCTGATGTCGCCTACACCATCGGACATACCTTCAACAAAGGCTAACAGTTGCATACTTATTCTGTACGTTTCACTGGTTGTGTAGGCGTTGGATTTCAGCCATGCAAGCCCACATCTGAATACATCGTAGGATTGAGAGCAACGATTTTCTCAAACTCTGTTGACCTGCAATGGCGATCTGAAAGAAAATTAATGGTGGGATGTACGAAAAACATTTAAAAGAAGTCTGCGAAGCTGTGGGGGCGGTATAGCTTTCTCATACAAGAACAACATAGAATCAGTTAGAGTAAACTATTATAAAGCATCATTTGACTGATGAAATTCCTGTTATGTATCATCATCTACTTAAACAGAGATAGTTGTAGATCACGATCTACAACTAAAGTGCATTCTATTCGAAGTGTTTTGAATAGTACGATGTTGGTGAACTGATATCTTACGATCAATTCGACACACTTATTTGGAGGTTGGTTTTGGGTTTTCATTTGGAAGTTGAGTCCAGAGTGAATGCTTACACAATTCTTGGCAATCCAATCAGCACTATTCACAACACACAATATTCTGAGAAATATACATGTTATATTGCCTCGTTTGTTGTCCATGTTATTCTATCTAGCTGTATTACCTCCACTCAATGTGGCAGACTTTTTGAACAGATAAAGAAACTGGTTGATTGGTTTTTTCTATCCATGTATCAGTTTGAGGTAAAAAGTTTGTTTCTACAAAACAAAAATACAGATGATCCGTTGAATAGTAGTTACTTAATCACTAAACATCTATCTCTGAGAGCCTTGCACTAACCTCAAAAGGAACCATCTACAGGCCAACCCGCACAATATTTGACAATTTTATTGAATTCTGGTTGAAAATTCAGAAGTTAAGGCTGTTAGAAAGGGTTTACTTTCGCGCATACGCGGAGGCTACCATCGATTTGGGGGCGATTTCAAACGTTTCCACATTCTAACCACGCGCCAACCCGCACAATCCCTGAAAATGTCATCAAAGTTGGACAACAATTTAGGAGCATCTAGAACGCAGGTGCTGCACTCACTTCCTAGCGACACTTTTAACGCTGCTTTTTTGAACGGTGCAATAAGATTTGAATTGGCGTGTGATTTAAGGAAGGCTATTTTAGTTTAGTCATGTCGATAACACGAAAAAAAATTCGTTGCAGTGTCGCTAGGAAGCGCGCGCAACCCCTGCGGGCCGTGTTCTAGATGCTCCTCAACAATTTCGTACAGTTTTGTCTACAAGGATTTCATGACAGAATAACACGCAATACCAACACTTTCCAGGAAGGCCTAAAACGTAAAATACGAGTATACATTTTGACTTTAGAGAACATTTTTGTTTCAAACTTGAAACGTGAAAACAATGCTCATACCTTGATGGATTCGGAAGCAGAATTTATTCGAAATTATCCAAATTACGACTTCAATTATGCAGTGTCAATTTTTCCCACCGCTCCTCCAATTGCTACAGTACTAATTAACCCTCTGCTTCGTGCCTCAGGCCCTATTGACGCCTCCACCATAATGACAAACGGCCGCCGCAATTCGCCAGTATGGCGCATTCCACTTAATAAACGGAATGATAATATACCTCCCGCGGGACCGCCTTTGCGGAAAACATTTTAAGCATCAATTAAGTTGAGGTATACGGTCTCCTGAAGGGCGCGGGGACCCGAAGCTATTTAAAGATCTGGCCAACATGGGCTTATAGTGTGTAGGCTGTAAATAGTTAAGTGAGAAAACCATTAAGAGAGATCATTAATCCCCAGATAGGGCTTGAAAAGCGGGCAACATGCAAATCGTTGAACTTTGCGAGCAGCCACGGCTCCCCTTGCCCGCCCTTGCGTTGAGTGATTTAAGAATCTTCCGAGTTACAGATGGTCTGAAATTTCTCAACTTTTACTTCATAAAGTAGCCTCAAGTTGTAACTGAAAATGCCCTAAAGGCGTGGTGAATTTGTAGCGAAAATCTGCCAGTTAAGATGCATGGAATTTTTAAGACCTTTTCGTGGAACCAGGCCTGATTTTAGCCGCAAGATTCAGTAGTGGGTGTTGCTGACGAGTATACCTACCTACTCGTCGCAAGCCCTCAAAAGAACCAACAAAACAAAAACTGAGAATTTTTATTCATGATAAGATAGATAATAAGAGGTTTTGGGCAGAATGTACTTATACCTGTGATGTAACTAGGCATCAGTTCTACTAGGTAGCAGATCCTTGTCACTAGTCCCTAGCTCTTCCAGCTCTTCTCTGATTGGCTATAATAACGAGCATTCCTATTGGTTCTTACCTTGTATAAATAGAGGCAGAGTCACCCTTGTCTATCAGTCTACAATAAACCTTCCTACCGGAATTACCTGCGTCTTCATTTACCTTACTGGCGACGAGGATGGGATGATGAAAAATCATTCGACTACTGGGTTGCCACTGCAGTCAAAGCTGAGGCTTTGAAGAACGCCATGGAACGTCTAGTCCAGCATCAACCACCTCCGTCTGTAGCAGCCCTCCAGCCGTCTTCAGGTAGTCAAGGGAAGAAGACAATTTGGTCGAAGAGGAGTCAACCCCGGGTAAACCAACCACAGTATCCTGCAAATCGGCCTCCAGTACAAAATCATGAAAGGAAGCTCTGCAACGGCTGCCATGTTAGTCACCCTCCAGCTGGATGCCCTGCCCGTACTTGGTTCTGTCATCAGTGCCGTCAGAAAGGACATATTCAACGCTTCTGTCCATCACGACCAGGTCAGAAAAACTTTTGTATTTCAAACTCAAATGATTTTTTGCAAGAAAACCCTTCAGGTACGAATAATATAGACTACTCAACTCAAATGATAGATAATGATTTTGAGAGTCCCTTCAGGGCCATTAGCAATTATCTTAATTGTAGTGTGCTAGGAAGTCCTGTGTTGGTGGACGGGCATCCTTCATTGGATGACCGAGGAGTAATAGACTCCATGCCTTCAGTCTGTGGGTCAACAGCTGTTGGTAGACGCAACAGGCTTCCAGAAAATTCCTCTTTCAACATTTTATGCGAAATCGAACAAAATCCAGTAAATACTATAAACGATCCAAAAACAGTGATCAATTATGACATAGTTGAGGAACCGTTGAAGTCATATCTATTAGAAAATTCGGAAACCACTCAAATTAGCGAGAAGCCACCCTCGGAAATAGACACGGAAGATAGCGATGATGAATATGTGCTAGCATGTGAGGAGTATCCTTCTTGTTATGTTGTTGATAATTTGGTTGAGTTAAGCAGTGTGGGGCCTTCTCCTTCGGTATCGAAAATTGATCATACTCCCTGCCCTCCTCCCTTGTCGGTCTCTTTTACGATTAATGAGAGTACTACTCCTGTACCCTTTTTGATAGACACTGGGAGCTCTATAACCTTGATAGATTCAGCCACTATTTATAAAATTTTACCTACCATTCAAATAACGCCCGTCTGTATTGCTGTGGCTACAGCAGCAGCTTCCAATCTACATGTAATTGGGGTAGCACATGTGAAATTAAGCACTATTGGTTCGTTAATTTCCCCCATCAGGATTAAGTTATACGTTGCATCAAAATTATCACCCATTGCTATTTTAGGACGAGACGTGTTACAGTTTTTAAACCCAAATTGGGATAAATCTCTTATTAAAATTCCTTCTGTCCTATCCATCAACTCGCCACCTCTCAATGTTCAAGCCTCATTTCCAATAGCATTTAGTCTGAAAGACAATGACTTGCCAATTGATAATTACATGGTACACATTCACCTTAAGCCTAATGCTAAACCAATTTTCCAACGTCCCTATAATGTACCTTTTGCCCTCCGGGATCAGATTAAAGCCGAATTAATGAAATTGCCGAAACAAAATATTATAGTTCCAGTGTCTTCTTCTCCTTGGAAGTCTCCTTTAGTATGTGTGCCTAAAAAGTCGGGAGCTATTAGATTATGTGTTGACCTCAAACGTTCCCTTAATCCTCAAATTTTTACTGATTTGTATCCACTCCCACGACCTGACGAAATAATTCACCGTTTCACTGGGTACTCCCGGTTGGTTAGATCGGATTTAACCAACGCTTATATACAAACTGCGATACATCCCGACAGTCAACCCCTCCTCACTGTGAATACGGCTTTTGGGCTTTTCAGATATACCCGTTTAGTGTTTGGCCTAGCGTCAGCCCCTCCCGATTTTCAAAATGTTATGGATAGAATATTGGGGCATCTTCCAGGGGTTGCAGCGTTTCTAGACGATATTTTAATTGGAGGAGTTGATAGGGCTCAGTGTGATACCAGATTACGTGAAGATCTTTTCATATTAGATACACATAACGTAAAAGTTAATTTGGAGAAGTGTGCGTTTTTCGTCCGCTCTCTGGAATTTCTTGGTTCAATAATATCGGCAGAAGGTCGTTTCCCAAGTCCTTCTAAAGTCAAGGCTCTACATGACATGCCTGAACCTACTAATGTTACACAGTTGAGGGCATTTTTGGGGCTTTTAAAATTTTTTCACAACTTTCTACATTGCCCATCTGCTATACTCGAGCCGTTACATTCGTTGCTCCGTAAAGATTGCCCATGGCAGTGGACCTCTACTCATCAGTTAGCATTCGATGATTCTAAGAAATTGCTATCAGATAAAACTCGCTTAGTGTTGTTTGACCCCGTTAAACCTATTATATTGTCAGTGGACTCAAGTGCAGTAGGAGTGGGATCTGTAATTTGTCATGAAGAAAAGAATGTTCGTTTACCCATCGCTTTTGAGTCAGCAACCTTAAACTCAGCTCAAAAAAATTATTATCAATCACAAAAAGAGGCCTATGCTGTAATTTTTGGCCTAACCAAATTTCATAAATTTTTGTACGGCAGGTCAATTATTATTGAAACTGATCATCTCCCATTTAAATCTATTTTTTCTGATTCTAAAAATTTACCCACTATTGCACCAGCTCGGTTAGTTAGGTGGTCTGAAATTTTAGCATCGTATAATTACACCATAGTACACAGAAGGGGGACGGTTTTATACCACACGCAGATGCTCTATCTCGATTGCCAACCCAACAACAACTATCGATTAATGAATGCTACTTCCTCCACACTCTCCTTCCACCAGTATCCCTGACTGATGTTGCTAGAGCCACTGCTGCGGTCCAGTTTTGTCCGAAGTACTCTCTAAATTGAAAGGTAATTGGGTATCCGAAGTATCTCCTCAAACCGTATTTCAAAATAAAAAAATGACTTATTTGTTGACCATGATTGTGTTTTTGTACATGATAGGGTCGTTGTTCCCCCCGCTTTACGTAACAATGTCCTCCAATTTATTTATTAGTTATTTCCGTGGTTGCGCTTTATTAGGCCTTTGTGCTTTCGGTTCTTACGACTGAAAATTGTATTTCTAATAATTAAATTGTATAATACTGTATGTTATAATTGTCTTCGTTCGTTAGGTATGTATTAGGTTAAGATTCATTATTTCTTGTAAACGATAAATATTTTTGTGAATATTATATACGACTCTGACTCTCAGTTCTAGCATAATTTTATACCATTGTATACATGTATGTTCATTTTTTTTTTTGAGGGAAAGATGGTGATGTAACTAGGCATCAGTTCTACTAGGTAGCAGATCCTTGTCACTAGTCCCTAGCTCTTCCAGCTCTTCTCTGATTGGCTATAATAACGAGCATTCCTATTGGTTCTTACCTTGTATAAATAGAGGCAGAGTCACCCTTGTCTATCAGTCTACAATAAACCTTCCTACCGGAATTACCTGCGTCTTCATTTACCTTAACCTGTTGCATGCGTATATACCTGTTGCATCATAAGAGTTATAGTTGTTGTTGTTACGTTATTGCACAATCATATTGAGCATCGTAGTTTACGAGCGTCTAAATCACACCTACAGCATTAGTTCACGTATCCTCCGCTAGGGATAATAAAGCGTTTTTCCTTTGAATCATATGAGATAAGCTTAGTTACCTATTTGGTAAAGCTTGAGATGATGCGATGCAGGTGATTCAAGGGAAAAATGCTTTACTATCCCTAGCGGAGGATACATGAACTAATGCTGTATGTGTGATTTAGTCAAAACATCATAATTTCATGAAATATAATTCATTCTCACATTAACTCGCAACTAGTCAATATTACCTTAGAGAGATATTTCAATACCAACATGATTGAAATAGTAAATTCCGCTCACAACTCCTCAATCAACGTTTTTATCAACCTATTTTTTGAAATTTTGACCCCCATGAGTTGACCTACAGTTTTGGACAACGAATCCTTAGTATGGAAATTTTGGCATCGGATTTGATTTCGCTACTCCACTATATTTGTTGTGTTTGTTTAACAGGTTGAAGAATTTGGGCTCTCCAAAATAAGAATTTTCATTCGCTTTTCAGAGCTTTATAAAAAAACTAGCTGAAAAACCTGCTAAAAGCAAACAAAAAACAAATCGCAGATAAGTGAAAAAAATTTTGATGTCGCGGCCTGGAATCGAACCCCGGTCCCCCACGTTCGGGCAACGTACACGTACGGCTGGGCTTTTATGTATTAGATAATTTTATCGTTCTGTGTCTGTCTGTTCGAGGCAAGAGTCCATAGACATTCCTCTACGTTTCCTTGCTGACTAACCGTATGCATTGCACAACATTACGAAAAAATGATACCACAGATGGTCCCTCACAAATTTCATTCCAAACACGATACTTTACAAAATTCTAAAGAAAATGTAAATTCAGAATAAGTATTCAGATTGGCCGAAAAATTCTTATTCTTGTTGTAGTTATTGAATGGAGGAAATCATCAACCTGACTGTGAAGTTCATGCTTCATATCAAAGGAATAAACTAGGTGCTTGTTGGTGCTATGATTAATCCATTCATTTTCAATAAATCCTGTTACAGATCCATGCCGTTCTTTGTGAGGAAAATTAACTGACCATCCAACTCGGCCTTTTTAGATGCTCGTAATGAAAAGTATCTATGCTACTAAGTATTAGTTTCAAATATTACATTAAAATTCTAAATAATTTTCAAATTTAAGCGTGGATTAGAGGAGGTTAACTGCATGATTTGCGGATATTTTTACGGAACATAAAGGCAAGAAGAGGAAATGACGTTCCCACGGTACAAGAAATATTGTGGTCTACGCCTAGCTATGTTTTCGTTGACACGAGATCGTTGACACCTGACGCATAAAAGCTACAATGGAAAGACCCCCTCATTGTTTGCAAAACAAGCTAAGAGGTTCCTGCTCCGAGGCCCGACCCGGAACATAAATATGTCCACCCCCGACTTCCGAGCCAATGTTTACACAATATAGATTTCACGGTTGTAGGTGGCATTTTTGAAGAAGTTAGGTTCGTGAAACTACCCTTTCAGCAATATGAGGCACCCTTGAGGTTACCCCTTACCCAAAGGGCACCGAACTAGGATGTCGTCTATTGAAAAGGTGAACGCTCTTCTGGTTTCGGTACCAGGATGTCCGGGGTCAACACTCGACACGGTACCATTTTAATTTGTGTCCTTCTATGTACAATAAGTTAACTAGTTCCTGTTTCGAATCGTGCGGTGACCTCCTGGAGAAATTTCTCTTTGGGTGTTTCACAATGTCCTTCCTCATAGGTATTGTGCTAAGAAATGCTTCTGGGTTAGTGACCGGTTACTTATACAAAAATTTCTTTGGCATTTACGGTATGTGCATTGTAATACTCCTAAATAATGCATCAAATATGCCCAGAGTGTAACATAGTCAGCTGTGGGATCTCATTTAAAAAACGGTGGATAATTATCCGAAACTTGTTCATTATTTCATGGTATGTATCACCCAACTGCAGGGAACATGGCTTTTCCAGTATCAGTGCCTACCAACGATATTATCGCAAATCGTTCACTATCAACTTTAGTTTGACAGGAAGTACCTACCAGTTACAATATCGCTACGAAATTTATTCTTGGTTGCTTAGAATGCACAACTGAGTACAACGAGAAACTCTTTTCAAGGAAACGAACAATGATCGCATTTGTCACCTGATAATTGAACGAATATTTGGCACATTTCCGTCAGTGAACAGATTTTTGAGATTCACACTCTTTTTTTCTGATTTAGAGTAAGTCCAGCCCTTAAGTCCTCACAGAGAGCGAACGGTTAGTCCTACGGAGCTGTGGGGTCTCAATAAATTCTAAAAATTCAAATTCATTCTAAATTGGTGAAAAAATAATACCTTTATATTGAGAGTTTTCAAGCTAGGGCTCTTTGAAAAATACTACCCCTATTTTTCAACCCTTTAAAGTGACGGACGTATCACTCCTTAGAAGTTTTCCTTCGTTGTCTATACAACGGACAGCATTTCCAAGTTTTCATGTCGTGTTTCATTGCGCATCTGCTATGGTTTCATTGACTCTACTCGTACATTTCGATGAATATCGCCGTTCCTCATATTATACTTGTACCAAGATGTTCCAACCATACTTCAACCATATTCATGCCCCTAAAAAAATGATTCTGAAAAAATAAATTCTGTACTGTTATTACTTGAATTTGCAATAAAAAGAGATTTATGTCATGAATTATTTGTGTCTGTGATTCAATTTTGCAAAAACGAAGGGCTGCTCAAATCTCGAAAAAGAATTTTGCAGAATAATGGTGGAGTTCGTGGCCAGCTAGTTTATAGAAAAAGCTAATTATACACCAACCGCCTATAGCAATCTTCCTTATCAAACTTCTTCCTTATGCTCATTGGATCTTGTGCTCAATTTCCGTAAGGAAATTTCTTTAGGATTTAAATTAATGCATCAGTGTATGAGCGAATTTCTAAATAAATAATTCAACAATTTTTTAAACTCATTTTTGAGTTATCGTAATTTTGTTTTAATTTCATAGAAAGTTACGTTAATTCCGAATAAAACAATTTGATAGATACATTGATAGATTTAGCATTTCCGATTAAACCCAAAAACGTCTGCCAAGTGGGTCCCATAGCTCCTATAACCCGGTTGTATAGATGATCCGATGCATAGTAGTTAATCTCAAAACATCAATCTCTAAGTACCTTGCACTACCCTCATAGGGGACCATCTACACGTCAACCGCCACAATCTCTGAATATTGTTGGAAAATGTAGAAGTTATGGCTGTTACTAGGAAATATACTTTTGCGCATGTGCAGTGGCTACTATCATTCCGGGGGTAATGATTTTCATAGGGGACCATCTACACGCCAACCCGCACAATCCCTGAAAGTTTCATCGAAATCGGATGAGAATTGTAAGAGTTATGGCAGTGGCAAGGATTTTATGAGAGACACACAGACAGACAGATAGGCACCAAAATTGTTCAAGAAGGTCTGAATCGTAAAACGCGAGAGGAAATTTTGATTTTGGAGAACTTTTTTTCTTTCAACCTTGAAAAGTGAAAACTTCCGCTACCTTGGTAGACTCGGAAGAATACGTGTTTTTAAACTTTTACTCTTAGTCTTCAGGAATCGTTTTAAAATGTTCAACAACCAATTTTCTTGGAGAGAATATTAATGATTTTCCATGCTAAAAATTTTGAAGCCTTTGGATGCAGTTGGATTTTTTCTTCGAAAATTTGTTAATATGTAGGTATGTTCGTATCCTCTACACTTTTATTCCAATAATTTGTGACTGCTCTTCATTAAACAGATTGACAATGAAAAGTTGGAATTTCCAGACACTGAATTTTCTCGTTCTCGTTTAACCAAAAGTGTTCGGCATCCTTCCTACACGTAAATCCATATCTGAAGCTGTTGTTCTTGGGCTTGGCACGCTGTCGACGCTTATTCACACGCCTCGAAGAAATTTCGTAGATGTTATCGGATGGGATTCCTCCCGTTGGAAACAGACTGGATGTTTGGCGGACCTGCAGGTATGTCCTCAATGAAGAAATATTTCCAAGGAAGCCATCCGGCGAGCCCAAAAAAGGCGTTTTTTTCCTCCGAGCGAGGGTGAGAAAGGAAGAGTAAAGTTTTATTTATATTTGAAGGCGTGTAGTTGTAGAAGTGGCCCCAAGCGGGTTCGAGGGGGATCAGATAAGTTTGGCCTACTAATTGTTCTCCTCCTGAGGCCAGGATGCTTTGACGACACCTCGAAGTGGAAACCGTGCCTGGAAGGACCATCTCAAAAAGGACGTTTTTCTCCAGATATTTTACGGCCGTCGACTCCGTGGCAATCAATTAAGAAATCAGTGGGCTCCCTGGGTGGCACGAAGAAGGAATCCCTCCGTTTTCCTTCAACATCCGAACTCTTCGCTCTTATCTTCTCATTGCGGTCAGTGAAGGAAGGTAACCCAAAGCTCGTGAGAAAGATCACCGGGAAAACTCGAAAAAAAAACACCCCGTGTCGAGGAAAAGGTTATACGATTTGTTTATAATTAGCGGAGTTGTTCCCAATTAGTTTGATGATTGTCCGGGCGGGGTTGAGGCGAAGTTGACAGTTTTGTTCCAAGATAAGATCTGGGACACCTCCTTTCTGGTGGCCCCTATAGGCTTTCACAGCTTCGGCTTCCGAGCATGGAGGTTTTTTTCAAAATCGACTTGTAACATTCGATTAGCATAATCGTCTTTAGGCAAGATCAAAAGGTGAATATCGACCGTTTACGCCCACTTCGTGCCTATTACGGACTTCGAGTACCGCCAAAAGGTCTAATTTGCACCTGAAAAACTTGGGTGGAATAGAATAGTCATCTTTTTATGCTGTCCAGTGTGCTCAAGCCTTTCGGCGGGATTATCCTTATAATAACTTCTAAACCTTCTCAATACGTTGCCTACCGTTTCGTTAAATTATTCAAGAAGCAGAAACTTCTCCGTAACACACGAACTCTGGTTTGGTCAACGCCCGGCAAACTTGATGGTAAGATGAAAGAAGCATAGTTCTCAAGCTCAAGTGTTCTGCAGTGCCCAATATCTATTGAGTGCTAAAAAGAAAGGTTAAAACTTTGGTTCATTACGTCTGAGTAGGTTATATACAACTCTAGGTACAAGACAGGCTCGTTGCTCTGGAACACAATTAGTAAATATTGCAACGTTGATGAACTAGCTTTTAACAAGTCAGAAGATTTTGATAAGACATGGCGAATGTTCCAACATAAATAGGTGTATCAAAGAAGAAATTTATTGGTAACTAATTGTGAGTACCGTAAAACATTATTTAAGAGAGTTTACTTAGACAGCAGAACAATAATACAATGTAGTCAAAGTCTTCCTCACATATGATGTAGAAATGCTTGATTGAATTATTGAGAAATGATTAATGATAAATATCTCAAATGGATTTTTACGTTGGTTTTCCGTGGTTAATTATTATGTTGATGACCATGGACGGATTTTGTTGAAATTCGGTACATGGGCTCTATTTGGGGTCTAGTTGTGCCGCGAAGCTTTTGGTTAGTTTCAGTCACTTCTAAGGAGTGAACAATAGTTGTCAAAAGCGCCCAAGCTCGAAAACTCTCGAAATAAAGGTATTGTTATCTCACAAATTTAAAATAGAATTGAATTTTTAGAATCGATCGAGATCACCTAGAGGTCTTTAGGACAAACCGTTAGCTCCCTTTGATAATTTGAAAGTTGGACTAACGATAAATCAGAAACACGAGTGTAAATCATGAAAGAGGCTAATCTCCGTTTAAATGTTAGCAGACCAAAATGCGATCGTTGTTCGTTTCCTGCAGTTGTACTCAGTTTTGCGTCCTTATCAACCAGTATTTTAATTAATTTTAAACAGCCACGATCTTTAAGAATTTTTTTACTCTACCTAGAGCTCTGTGGGACCAACCGTTCGATAATGAGGATAATAAATTACTTAATTAATGAATGTTAATGACGTTTTTCATCAATTTAAGTTAGCCTTCAGTTTTTAGAAACAAAATGAGACCACCAAGGCGATCAAAAACTATGAAATTATTTCATTTCAAGCGATTATTGAAAAATTAATCAGAAAATGCAAGCCCTGCGATACCATTTCCTAAGGTGCCGATCTCCTTCTCAGTCCACATACATTGTATGAGACTGTCAATCTCAATCTGAGGGTCGGAGAAATGGTGAGTCAGAAACACGAGTGCGAATCGCACAAGAATGTTTGCTGCCGGAAGTGAGCTGAATTTCAGCAGACCAAATGCAGTTTTTAGGACGTCCCACAGTAAGACTTGGGCGTCCTTATGCGATCGATCTGAGGTAAAGTTGGACAACACTCAACAGAAAAAAAAAATTTCCACACAGTAATCCGTTTTAGACCATTCTGAATCCAAATCCGCGGAAAAAACCATAGGTGTATGTCTGTGTGTGTGTGTGTGTGTATGTGTGTGTGTGTGTGTGTGTGTGTGTGTGTGTGTGTGTGTGTGTGTGTGTGACAAAATCTTGTGTCGTCTGCACAGGCCTTAGTACTCAACCGATTTTCCTGGTTCTTTTTTGTTCGATGCGGAAAACTATCTAGTTGTGCACTACGTCGCCGGAATTTTGAATTTTGCTTTTTAAGGGGGGGAAAGAGGGGGTTAATGCTCAAAAAACGTGCGTTTTTGGGCATAATCTTGTGTACTCTGCCCAGGCCTTAATTCTCAACCGATTTTTGTGGTTCTTTTTTTCATCGACGCGGAAAACTATCTAGTTGTGCACTACGGCGCCGGAATTTTGAATTTTGCTTTTTAAGGGGGGGAAAGGGGGGTTAATGCTTAAAAAACGTGCGTTTACGGGCATAATCTTGTAAACTCTGCCCAGGCCTCAATTTCCAACCGATTTGCGTGTTTCTTTTTTTGTTTGACTAAAATAACTACCGAGTTGTACATAATTTCACCAGAGTACCAAAATTCGCAAGGGGAGGGGATGAGTGGGGGGATAATATTCACAAAATATCCGATTTTTCAATATTTCGGTTCCTTTATAGCTTACTAATTGTATCCAACCTTTGAAATTGAGGAAAAATTCTCATTATACCTCCGGATTTTCATGAATTTTTCTCTGTACCCCCATGGAACTAATAGTGGTGCCACCGTGGTGCCAGGACACCATAAACCGCATATTTCGTGTTTTTTTTTTTTTTTTTTTTGTGTTTCACTTTGAATACGGATGTGAACCTCGACGGACCGCCTACTAAAACTAATAGATGAGAGTTCAATGTTACGACGTATTTCCGCTTTGGTGCCAGACTGGCACCATTGGAGGAGGGGGGGGGGGGGGTCGAACCCGAATTCGCATGTTGGGTATCGTAGATCATGGATTTTAAAATGCTCTTCAGATTCGAGTCTCCCACGTCGCTAGAAATTTTATGGTGGATAAGGGTGAGGGGGGGGGTCACTATTTCTTCCCTAAAGTAATGAATGAATTACATCGAGTGAAACAGTTTTATCGCTTACCAACTGGTTAAACTGATCTAATGCTTATCCAATGGGACGTCCCCTGGAATGCATGCATTACTAAACAATATGTTTTTTCTTCTTTGATTTAATTTAATATCAACTAGTGGTGCTTTCCTAACTACGAAAAACCAAATTTCCAATTAGAGGTACACAAAACTTTGGGATTGGTAACTCTTGTGGAAAACCACATTACACAGTCAACTCCTCATTTGGTCCATCGGATATTCTAGCCGTAATATCTTTATCACGAGCTATCATCCTATCGGCTTTCGACTTCTGTGGATGCTCGGTCCATTTCCATTCCCTATCGCTTCATTGAATTTCTCAATGGCATCTGTGGTTATTGCCATAGTATGTCACGTCTCCTTCTGACTTTCCAGTTTGCGTCTTATTTATCAATAAGGTTCTTTCCTCTTTCAATATCCCACCAGGGGTAGTAACATGTTTCGCGTAAAATGAACATCATTGTTTGAACTCCTGCGTGGTTTGCCGCAAAATGCTGCTCTCGAACGAATATCTGAATAATGCTACTTCTACCTGGTAAGAGAATAGGATTATGGAAATCTATGTTAGCCTCATTTTCAAACTGAGCAAACCTTCAGTCGCCCAAATCATTTTCAACTCTTTACCAGTAGCCATGTTTTGCTGGTAGGAACTTTTTCGAAATAAACTTGATTGATAAACATCGCAATAATATCGTTTGTAGATACCATAATGGAAAAGCCGTGTTCTTCAAGGCAATCTTTACAGAAATGTAGCGAAATGCAATAATTTGCAGCGTTTTGATCATGTTGTGACTCGAATAGTTCAACACGCCAATCAGTTTCCGTTCCTGATGGTGTTCCGAAGGCGCCGCCAGTAGGTATCCTGCTCAACTTGAGCCATTTTGTCCGAGGACGACCGTGAATTTCGGTTCACGTGCGACCAAACAGAACCGAAAGGAGGGGGAAAAAAAATAAAAACCGATTTTCGTCCTAGTGAGAGTGTGTGGGTGCGTAAAAGCGTGTCCCTGTGTGGAAAAAGGAGGTAAGGATTGGAGTGTGGAAGTGTTAGGAAGACAATTTGTAGCCGTGAGATAGGATCTCGGTGGCCACCCAAGACTGTGGAGAACGTCTTCTCCCCCCCGTGATATTTCACTTAAGGTTGGAGACTCAAGTAGTGATAAAGACCCCACACGCACACTCGCGTACCTCCTCATCGTTGTTGTCGCCCGTTTTAAAAGGCGAATCCATCCACACCTGTCCTCGGATCCATTCTACAAGTATAGTCGGAGGGGTTGATGAATATATTCCTCTTCGAGTACTGGAGAAATGGAAAGATCTTGTAGGGCCTCGATGATTAACATTCTGTCCTTTTCCTATAACCAGCGAGTAGGCAGACGCCAAACGTCGTCCTCACCTTGAAGGATCCCTTTTTAATCTCGGAACGATAAAATTAATCCTTTAGGAAGGTTGGTTCACTTGGATTTCCATTAACCTCTCCACTTGTACAACGTATTACACAAATTCAGTCAAGAAATAGAAATCTAAAAGGCTTATTCACGACATCTATTCAACGTACGATCTATATTGATGAAAAAGATCGTGAAAAAATGAGGGTGCCCTTGTCGACCCCGAAATTCCATCCAAATTTGAGAGAATCTAGGCAGTTAGATCGTAAGAAGTTGATTTTGTGAACCATCAAGACGCCACCTCGCACAAACCCTGAAAATCAAATCATCCAAATTAGACCATTGTTTCGCATAGGCACGCGTATTATGCTCGGTTCAAGGCGAGACTATTTCATCAAAATTGAACCATAAAACTGCAATAGGTCGGTTCAAACTTCAATAGGGAGGTACAATGACAAAAGCCCGTTGAGGATAGGGTGGCGACGGACAGCAATATTTCAGTTTTTCAATTCTCTAGGGCCTTGCACTAATGCATTTCTAAAATCCTTTAAAATTTCAAATTTAGGTACTAATTTTAACCCTGGAATGGAAACAATGAGTGAATCTTACTCCTCAACACCTTCAGTAGGTAACACTGGCAGAATTTAGGTAGGTGGCGCCCCCTGGCTCCTGCTATGCTTCCTTCAAGGTTTCTAGTCAGCTGTGCTCCCCCTTTGTGTGGCTCAACCCTTCTCAAAGGTAAATGAGCAAAAATTACTCAACATTTCCAATACTGTAGGTCCAGAGGAGTAAATATTACTCCTCATTTCCATTAGAAGGCCCACCAAGGGAGTCATTTTTACGTAATTTTGAGTTGTTCACATATGGGAAGTTCGTTTTATTATTTTTTCTTTCTATTCGAACTTGGCTGTGTTTACTTTTTGGCTTTGAGAGTGAACAGCTTTTGCCTTTTCCCCGATATTTGAGTTTTTCCCTAGTTCACTTCTTTTTACTTGCTACTGTGATAAAGGACTAAAATCTATTTCAGTAATTGGGAATAAGACTGAATTGCCAATGTTTGTGATGGTAAGTAATAGCATTCTAAAGAAGGGACGTACCTGATTTTTTTTGGCTTCAATGGGATACTGTGTTCTGATGAGATAAGTGGAAGCTATTTCATTATTTTGCTATAAGAATGAAGTCCGAACGTGTTACCAACCTACTTAGAAAATAGCAGACACCTACCTAGTCTGAGAAATAGTTAGGAAGATAGATAGGTACCTCCAAGTTTTTTAAAATCAATTTTGCTATGATTTGAAACCCGAATTTTTGTGCATTTACCTATATTTTTAATACAGAATGAGTTGCTCACATTGTTTATAAATGTTATTAGCCTAAATCCATTACCATTCAACGAAAAAATGCGAGGAAAAATGAGGTTTCCTACGTGGGAGTAAAAATTACTCAATGTTTCCATTGAAAGCCTTGAGAGGCATGTTTCCATTCTAGGGTTAAAGTTTTTGCCCCTTCAATTTTGCAAAATACTGACCCGGATTGAGGAAAGAACGGCGACCAACTGAGACTCCTTTAACTTCGGTGATCTCACAGGAAACGGTTCATTAAACCAGCTAACGGCCGTTGGTAACCAGATTATGTGAGTATGGAAATAGAATATACTTGCGTATTTTTGTGTCTGCAGTTGGGCACGGTGGCGACTTCAATGCTTACCTACCTAGCTGTATTGTGGGGTTGGTCCAATAACATTTCACTGCACCAAAATATGGAGGTGCATTTGAGGTTCCTTCGATATAATAAGAGCCCGAAGCCCCTGGGTGGCAGAGTTGTTACTGCCCTCCAAGTTATGACCGACTTGAACCGTCCAAAACGGCTCAACTAAAAACGAGGCACCGGCTCGGCGACTGCGCAAGAAGCGTAAGTGAAACGGAGACAGATCCCCTCGGAGGTTCGTTAAAAGAAAGGACCGTCCACGTAAATTTCAAAAGGAGGTGACGAAGGGAGAAGAAGAAGGGAAGGAAAAGGTTCCAACTGGAGAGTTTGAAGAGGTTGCGTGTCAATTAGATGGAAGAGGTGGTGGTTACTGCGAGCGGCCAATAAAAGTCGAGATACCCCGGGCCCCTCTTTAGCACCCCATAAATATTTAGTGGATGATCACATGTAGGCGGGAGGCCCCCCCAAGAAGCACAATGCGAATCTATCACGACTCCGGGGTGCCGAGCTGCCTAAACGTGAAAAACTGTTGCACAATTCAAGTCCACAACAATAGCCCAGACTGTCAAATCCTGAGTTTGTTATACGGAGCGGAGTCTGTAGAAAGCTTCACGTTGCAAACTGTCTAAGACCTCTTTTGAAATGGACCAACCGTTTTTAACGAAAAATAGCTGAAGGATTGGCATCAGGATTGCTGTTTCAAATCTATACAGCGTGTATCATTGAATCTGATCTAAAATACAAGGTATATCCACTAAGAGATGTCTCAGTAATTTTGATTAAACACTTTGTTTTTTCAAGTTTTTTGGTTTATTATTTTCAATTATGAACCTTTGGAATCCAGTAGAAAAAAAGTGTAACCCCCTTCCCTCTAAAAATCTATTGGTTTAAGTTTCAGTCGGGCTTAACCCATGTATGCGACGACATTTTTTATGTTAAAATATTAAAATAAATGCCTTGTTGTTCATTTTCTAGAATCCGAGAATCGAATGAGAAAAAATGCTGTGCATTTAACACAAAGGTTTAATATTTTTCTATATAGATCACTCGTCTGCAAAGATCACGGCTTTGCCATTGTTATCACCAACCAAAGGTACTACGTATTTACCACACACCTACTTCACAATCGATTTTATTTGGAAGGAATAAACGCTTCATAACTGGGAGTTGTGGATGCCTTCATGAAGAAATTTGATTACTGGTTGCTTAGGACTCAAAACATTGATAGCATTTCAGTCAGCTAAAATTTGACCGGAAATTAAACCTCTTTTGCAATTTACACTTGTGTTTGTGATTTATCGTAAGTCCAACCCATAAGTTCTCGTAGAGAGCGAACGGGTTGTCCTACAGAGCTCCGCGTGGTCCCTAAAAATTCTAAAAATTCATGTAAAAACAATACCCTTATATCAAAAGTTTTTGAGCTAGGGCGTTTTCAAAATTTCAACCCTTATTTTGCAACCCTTAGAAGTGACCGACATCAACCAAAAGCTTCGCGGCACAACTAGACCCCAAATGGAGCCTGTAAACAAAATTTCATCAAAATCGGTCCTTGGGAACTAAGGAAAGTGCCGCGTACGGCGGACGGACGGCCAAATTTTTATTCGATTTTCGGGTTCTACGTACCTTGAAAAGTAAACTAACAAATTTTGAGGGGGGGTTAAAAAAATATTTCTCTTGGACTGAAAATAATAAACCAAAAAATCCGTCCGTACGCGGCACTTTCTTTAATTACCATGAATCCAATTTGATGAAAAGTTGTGTCTTCTAAAGGCTGAAAAATAGGGGTTTTAATTTTCAAGTCATCCTAGCTTGGAATCCTTCGATACATAAGAGGCTTTTTTTTATCAATTTAAAATAGAAATGATTTTTTAAAAATTGAATGGGACCACCCACAGCTCCGAAGGACTTAACGGTCGGACTTACTATAAATCAAAAACAAGGACGGTGAATTTCAGAAGAGGCCTAATCTCCGATAAAATTTTAGCTGATCAAATGCGATTGTTTTTCGTTTATTTGAATAAATTTCGTGTTGTACTCAGCTGAGCGCCCTTAGAAACCGTCAATTTTAAGGCACCCACAACTCTCGGATAGCGAAGTTAGTTGTTAGTTAGTTAGCAGGTAGGTAGGTAGTTTAATGAAAAAGCAGTTTTCTATGCAGAACCAAAAAACATCTCCCAAGTGGTTGTGGTTCATAGCTTCCTCGTATCCGATGCAATGTACATATATGTATGGCTGCAGAAATGAATAATTGAATTGAATTGAATATTTAACAAACCAATGTGGGGAAAGGAGTATCTCAATAATCATCCTACCACGATATAAAAGTGGTGAGATTCAGGTGCAGATCAGTTGTACTAAACTTACATCAAGATTCTTACTTCATTCATGGACATCGTGTAGAGATTTCTGAGTGGCCGCAATAGGTCCTCAATAAGCCACCCCGGTAGAAGTGGAGGCCGGTTAATGGAGACCAACGGATTCGAGGACGATATCTCCACAAAACAGTCAGCAATTAAGATAAAACCAGAGGACCATTGGGTAATTTCAGTGCTTCTAGAGCTATATCCGTTTAATTTTTTTCGTCCTCCTCGGTCGCTCTTCTTCAAGTTTAACGGTGGTGGAGGGAAGGAGATACAACGGCCAGCCATTGTGAGGAGGACCGCACGGAAACCTAATGGGAAAGGCAGAGTTTATAGTGGTCCAGGGTAGCAAGTAGTTAACCGGATTGCGGGCAATAGAGTTCCCTACATTATAAAGGCGTCTTCTCGGAGGAGAGGAAAGAACCTAATAAACATCCCTGTACTCCCTTGGTTTAGACCACTTAATCACACCCCCAACCTTCGGGTGTCACAACCGTAATTCAAACGTTGGCGCGACGTCTCCGGTACTCTGTCCAGAGTTAACAAATAAGACCAACTTAAATCGGGTCCCTTGAAAATGCCCCGTTTCAAACGCTCTGACTCGGTAGGGACCACCCCTCCTCTCACACCATTAAAACTTCCCCGAATGCCAAGGGATAAAATTACAACAAAAGTTACAGCATCGCTGAGTGATTTAATGGACAAATAGTAGAGAAATGTTCAGCTCTACACACGAATATTCAAGAACAAATTCGAATACTTAGCATCTAGTAGCTAAGCTAATCACAGCAAAAAATTCGCCATAAAATTCAAATAAAAGTTGATTATTAACTTACAGCCTGAATCAGACTGATGAGTGACCGCCCTGGATCCAACTTGCAACCACTGCTCTAGAAGATCATAGTAATTAAGCATCAGACGAGAAAGTTATGCATGAGGAGAAAGTTCAACCATGATTCGTTATAATCACAGGGTGTTGATGGTGTATTTCAGTGTGCAATTGTACATGCCCATGCTACGTTGGGTTGACCAAGTCCACGATATGACGCGGTCGTACAAGGAATCTTTCGACGACCGGTCGTACAGTGACTGGTACGACTTGGTCAACCCAACATAGCATGGGCGTGTACAGTTGTACACTGACATAACTACTCATCATAATGAACAGTAAAGTGTTACATTTAGAACAATATGAGTGATTTGAGGTATCCTCCATGGAGGAACTTCTGAGTGTAGACCAATGCAGCAAATTACATTACTGTCAATGAGAATATTATATTATTGATTAATACAAACGGTCTCAATTAGAATATATTTACATTATAAAAACGCTGCAAATTACTACACAATGGTTTATTATTTTTCTATATAGATCACTCGTCTGCAAAGCCACCAACCATCCAACAAGAAGAAAAACATTGATCGCATTTCGGTCAGCTAAAATTTGAAGGAAGATTAGGCCTCTTTTGCGGTTCACAGTCGTGTTTCTGATTTATCGTACGTCCAACCCTTAAATTCTCGTAGGGAGCAATTGGTTTGTCCTACAGGGCTCCGCGTGGTTTCAAAAAATTCTAAAAATTCTATACTATCTAAAATTGATGGAAAAACAATACCTTTATGTCAACATTTTTTGAGTTAGGACGTTTTCAAAATTTCAAACTTTATTTTTCAACCCTTAGAAGTGACCTACATCAACCAAAATCTTCGGGGCGCAACTAGACCCCAAATGGAGCCCACATACCAATTTTCAACGAAATCGGTCAACGCTAAGTGGGGAAAGTGCCACAGACGGCGGATGACCAAATTTTATTCGATTTTTGGATTCTACGTACCTTGAAACGTAAACCAACAAATTTTGAGGGGGTGTTAAAATAAATTTTTTCTTGTTCGATTCCAAAGGTTCATCATTGAAAATAATAAACCAAAATTGCTTTTGTACATGTTGACTACTGCTGATCTGTTCGTGATGAACCCGATATCACTCCTGAAATTGGTATCACCTAAGGTAAAAAACACATCTCTAAATGTGAGCCAAGTGAGGAGTATTCGATTTATAAAAATTTTATAAATCGAATACTCCTCACTTGGCTCACATTTAGAGATGTGTTTTTTACCTTAGGTGATACCAATTTCAGGAGTGATATCGGGTTCATCACGAACAGATGAATTAATGATTGAATTAATGATGAATTAATGAATGATGATTTAATCATCCTTGTAGGGAACTCTTCATTTCATTATCGGCCCATGACAATGCGATTACAGTTTTTTACATTTATAGTTTATTGTATGCCCAACCCTTAGGTTTTCGTAGGAAGCAAACAGCTTGTCCTATAGAGTTCTGGGTGGTCTCATTAGATTCCAAAAAGTCAATTATATTTTAAATTGATAAAAAAACAATGACTTTTCATATCGAGAGTTTTCGATCTAGGATGATTTGAAAATTGCAATTTTTTGATTTTTCACCCCTTAGAAGCGACTGACATCAACCAAAAGCTTAGTGGCACAACTAGACCCCAAATGAAGCCCATATAACAAATTTCATCAAAATGGATCAATGATATCTAAGAAAAGTGCCTTCCGTGTATAGGAGGATGTTCCCCTATGAATTGAAGGATCAGAGTATCATGAACTACCTACTGATTCGGATTTCATTAAAATAACTATAATATAGTTAATATTATGTAACTATACATTGAATTTGCTGAACGAAGGGTTACAAAATGGCTGACATTCGATGTAATCGATTATTCTGAAGCATATCAATAGTCCATGACGTCACTATCAAACCACCAATGTTATCAACACATTTTGTTCCATCACTGTGGGTCAGAGTTGAAATGATTTTCCAACTTGTCTTTCAAAATGATGTTTGAAGAATTTGAAATGTTGTATTTTGAATGAATGAGAAAGGATTTCCCAGTTCGAAGTGCGTTTATTGGTTGAGGGTCGTCGAGGAATGTTGAGCGCAGGATTCATTAACTTCTCAGAGACTCATTATTAAGCCGGAGCCCCATTGTGATGTAAATCAGATATTACCGGGGAAGGTTTTACCGACTTGTCACACCCGCCCCCACGAAAATGTGATTCAATTAATTGATTACAACACAATGAAGTTTCGGAGGTTCGAGGTACAACCAACGGGACGAGGGGGCTCTGCTTCGGGACAATGACTGGACACTCCGGCGCACCTCACCGACCGCCTAATTAGCTGATCTCTTGTCGGGAACCATCGAAGGGCTCGTGGAGGCTCGAGAGACAGCTACAAATTACCCATTCTCAGCAGGACGCTGGTCCCTTGCTGAAATTTACTATCGTCGCCGCGCGGGGTTTCTCTTTTGACTCCCGGCTTCGCCAAATTCCGCGGTCGGCGCGTTTTTTCTCGATTATTCCATCGTCCTACGCGATTCATTCACTTTCACACACCGAACCATGCAAGCCGACTGCGTTCCAAAACTGATTCGAAAAACTTCAAAATTTGTTCAAATTTGGATAAAATGGAGGTGAATTGTGTATTTTTGTGCGCTGAATCAAGTAAAACTATGCTCGAGCTACTAATTGATGGTTTGATAGTGACGTCACAGGCTATCGATATGCTTCAAAATAATCAATTACGTCGGCCTCGTTAGAATATTAGCCATTTTGGACCCTTCCTCAGTGTATTCAATGCCTAGTTAACTATGTATCAGTATTTTCTCCTGTGGGAGAAAATGAATTTTTTATTATTAAATGTATGTTAAGTATGCATAATATTTGATGTGCCTAATGTTAACAACAAGTCTAATGTGAAATATACTCATTAGTATGTGAACAGTATTCTTCTTCCCTATTTCTATAATTATAATTTTTACAGATCTGCGAGATATGTGCAGTTTTAATACGGCATCCAAAGTTTGAAAGATCAGGCACTCAGTAAATTTCTGAGCCCATATACCAAATTTCACCGGCGGACGGACGGAAAAATCGATTTTCGGATTCCACGTAACTTGAAACGTAAACCAACAAATTTTGAGCCCAATTACTTTAAATTGGTGAAAAAAAAACAATGCATTTATTTCGAAAGTTTTCGAGCTAGGGCTCTTCAGAAAATTCAACTCCTATCACCCCTTAGAAGTGACTGACACTAAACAAACTGATTTTTTAAAGTTAGATTTTAGATTTCGGACATTGAAACGTTAACCATTTTTCCCGGGGGGGAGGGGGTGTAAACCTTTTTTTCTTGCTCGATTCTGAAGGGTCGTTATTGGAAAAAATAAATCAAAATTCAAAAATAATTCAAAAAATCAAAAATTAGGAAAAATGAAAAACAACTTGAAATCAAAGTTGAGTGAAAATATTTGAACAATGAACATGGGTAAATATGGTCGGTTAATAACGGTTTTTCCTTGGGCAGCTTCGTTCTTCTACATAGTCCGAGTTGTGGTTGTTCTCACCCACGAATGTAGGCCAGGCAAGAATAGTGTAGAAATAATCATATTCAGCATCTGAGCAGAGTTTAGAAGATTGTGTGCATGCAAGTAGTCATTTCTGCTCCCTGCAGTGACTAGATTGCAATGTTGATAACAGTATTTGTGCTAAATCAAAAGATGCGATGTCAGATATCACTGAGTGCGGGAAGTATAAAGGTAGGCATGTGTTTCGTCATCGACTTCAATTAGCTCTACCGAGAGACGACCGGATATTGAACAAGTAGTATTTAGGTAGATAATTCAGTAACGTTGCAGTCACACGGTATCAACGACGAAAAGCGGTGTCAAAGACACCGGCGAGAGACAAGAGCGAGGCCTCCCCAGTCAGTCCGAGGTCTGAAGTGCCGGCGCATCATCGGCCTCTTCACTACTTGAGAAGTTTACGTTTGGACTCACTCAAACACGATAACGTAATCTCCTTTGATAAGTGCAGCGGCGGCCTCTCTTACAAAAAAACAGTAACTCACAACAAATAACAACCGAAAAAACGCATTCAACGCTCATGAAACTATGTAACGAAACTGGTGTACTAAAGGGATCGCATTCGAAGGAACCTTTGTGAATAACTAGCAGTTAACAATTTGTTTCTACCCTGAACGATATATTCTAATTTTGAAAAATCTCAAAATAAGAAAGATATAATAGTGATCAAATTTCGCAAAGAAAGCGCTGCAAATTACATATTTCTCAAAAGGTTTATTATTTTTCTGTATAGATCACTCGTCTGCAAAGAACACGGCTTTGCCACTTTTTTTTTTTTTTTTTTTTTTTTTTTTTTTTTAATGAACCTTCCTGAAAGACGCAGGGGGCACGCCATAAATAAAATAAATAAATAAATCAATTATTATTGGGGAGGACGCCCAGGACTCACCCGACGCCGACGTTAGGGATGAGGGAATATGAGGAAGGTGGGGGTGGCAGAGAGGGATGAAGGGAAGTGCCGCTATAAAACGACCACCAGTTCAAATATGAGCAGAGCAGGACACGGGTGGTGTTACCACGGAGTACGCCTACCGAGATGCACAACTCGCGCAACCGTTCTTTCATAGTATTTTACGAAAATGAAGGCGCAAAAACATGAAAAGTTGTATCTAAATTTGAAATTTTAAAGGATTTTAGAAATTCATTAGTGCACAGACCTAGGGAATTGAAAAAATTAAATATTGCCGCTGGAATCTTCAAAATCGATCAATAATTGCCAAAGAAAAATGGGAAAAACTTCTGAATAAAGAGGTTTTCCCATGTTTTTCCTATATTTCTCTGGCAATTATTGTTCGATTTTGATGATTCTAGCGGCGATATTACAGTTTTTCAACTCCCTAGGGCCGTGTATTAATGAATTTCTAAAATCCTTTGAAATTTCAAATTTAGGTACAACTTTTTAAGTTTTGCCCCTTTGATTTCGCGTAATACTGACCCGGAACGAGGAACGAACGGCGACCGACTGAGACTTCTTTCTCGACTTTTTCCAGAAATTTGAGGTGGAAACAAGGCTTTGTAGTGGTTGTTTCTCTCGAGTGAATCAACGAGTTTTGGTGTTTTCAGCCTTCTTTTTCGACATTGTCCAAGAATTGGAGGTTAAAAGAAGCCTTGAACATTTTGATAGATTGGAAATTTTGATACATTGGACATTTTGATATGTCCAATCTGGAGCTTCACTGGCTCCAGTTTAATAGAGTTTACGTTTTTGAAACTAAACTTGAAAGTATAAATGGTTTTCAATATGTTGAGACTTGAAAAAGTTGTGTATGTTTGCTTCCTCCAGACAGGAATTAATACGCTGAATACGAATACGAATTAATAAGCTGAATACGAATTCATACGTCCTAATCCGATCAACCATTCGGTTCAGCAGAGTAACAGCTAATTGTGACTTGCCTAATGAGTAAGTATCCATAATCGATACGTTACAAAAATTTGATACATCACGAAGCCGTGACGCCAAGCTTGATGAATGGAAGGTATTATCTGATGGTGAGCGGAAAGGTGCAATATTTGCAAAGGTTTGCTGAACTTGTGATGCGTAGGTTTACCTTAATGGTTCCATTGTGGCGTAGATCATTAATTACCCGGGATGATAACAGGCAAGTCCCCTGAGACACGGAGCCGATCCGAGAGAAACCCGATCTCCAGATAACATTAATAAGAAGGATCTATCACGAACTATTGTGTTACGCCTCGTTATTTATGGCGAAGGAGGGATTGTAAACGTTTTGTGGGACCTCCAGCCCCCTCCGACGTCTGTGTTCCTCCCATCGTACTGTAAGTACACGTACCTACTCGGCACAGATGGACGCTCTAAACCCTCTAAAGAAAACCTTATGAGCAATAATTTCCATAATGGATCAATCTTAACGAATATAGATGGTTTGTGCCATCTTCTGTTGAATTAGTTGAGGTTGAAGAAAAATGTTCAGTTTCCTGAAGATGTTGTTACTTCACACTTATCGTTTTGCTTCCGAGTCTACCAAAGTAATGGAATCAATGATTTCAATTTTCATGGTTGAACAAAATTCAAATTACCACTCGCGTTTTACGTTTTAGGGCTTCCTGGACAATTTTGGTTCCTCGTCCGTCCGTCTGTCCGTGTGTGTCTGTCATGAAATCCTCGTAGCGGGTAAAACTACACGGTGTTGTAGTCCGATTTTCATGAAATTTTCAGGAATTGTACGGATTGGGGTGTAGATGGTCACCTATAAAAATCATAGCCTCTGCGCCTGCACAAACATAAAACCTTGTAACAGCCATAATTTCTACGTTTTCCATCCAATTTCGATAAAATTTTCTGGGATTGTGCGGGTTGGAATGTAGATAGAGTCCAATCTCTAAGGTACTTAGAGATTGATATTTTGAGATTAGCTACAATGCATTGTATACGAGGAAACTATTTGCCTCACCCTGTTGGCAGACATTTTGCTTCCGAGTCTACCAAGGTAGCGGAAGCTTTGTTTTCACTTTTCAAGGATGAAAAAAAAAGTTCTCCAAAATCAAAATTTTCACTCGCATTTTACGTTTTAGACCTTTCTGAACAATTTTGGTTCCGTGTCTGTCAAGTTTCTACAATAATTGACTGTAGGAAACAAAATACAGGGGAAAAGATATTTTCAAACATTGTTAAGAAGTTTTAACTAAAAATATGAAAAATTATTAAGTAACTTGTTCTATGTAGTAATATTGCTGCTTTAAAGGAATTTTGGATGAATAAGAATTTTCTATTGTTCGTTATGGTGCTAGGTACCTAAAGGGAATTTTTGGAAAAATAACAAAAAATGATAAGGCTGATATTTTGTGATAGTTCAGACATCCATGGAACGAGTATCTGGTCGATTTATAAATGATAAAATGCTCTTTCATGTGAATAAAAAAAAATCGTTTTAGTCTCAGAGAACTCCTGTTATTTGATCAATTTGTTAGAGATTAAACGCTCTTTTTTTGTTCCTCTTATGCTTCAATTTGTTGTCAATTATTAATTTTCCCGTAGTCCTTCGGGATCTGAAAGCCAGTGATTTTTCCTGGGTTGCGCTAGAATTGTACTGGAGGCTTCCAGAATTATACTAAGGTAAAAAAAAAAAAAAAAAAAACAGGGAGGGATTGTTCTGGGAATTGTTCCAGCGGAGGCCGAATGCAGTTGAAGATTAAACTTCTATGACACTGTAAGTCCGAAATTGGTGTAAAAAAATGTTGGTTTTATGTGTGTAGGTGTACTTTTAATGTTAGGTTTGTTTCTTTGTTTTTATTACTTATTGATCTTTTTTAGTCCGGTTTGTATATACCTGCCCATAGCTTGTGATGTCACGTGGCTCTTTCTTGCCACTTTGTTTACTCAGGAAATTGAAATTTTGAGCTGGAAATTGGACTCCTACATAACTATGAATTGAACATAACTAAAGGCCATTCTTGTTTATATCAACATCCTGTAAGTTCCAGCAAGTTGGACATTCAACAAAACGGGTTATACCTACGTTGCCTAGTTGTAGGTGAGACTGTAGTGTTTGAAATCAAGTATGTACCTACTAATCTGAAACTCCACACATACTGGAATTTGGGAACTAGTTCGGCGCAATAATGTTTTCAAAACGCCGGTATACCATGCTACCTTTCATAAATGTTACAAAAACATCGATGACTATTATATCCACATTCAGCCTTTGAAGTTTTACAAGCTGCAAATTGCCATTTGTCAAAACTATAAAACGAAACAAGAACAAAAGGCTGTGCCGTATTATTATAGCCTCTTCGAGATTGGTCCTACACACACATCACTGCGGCGACGGAGTCTTTTAAAGTGGTTGAAGATGATTCACAACCAATATGGTGGACGAAACTGCAAATGAAAGGATATTAAAAAAAAGTCGATTAGCATCACAATAGTAAGTAGCAAGGGTCCGCTCAAAGAGGGAGAGATGAGGGGAGTCGCTTCAGTTCAAATGATGTGATCGTGGGTTGTTGAGGACAATGGGAGGGGAGGGGAGTAGTTGCTATTGGTCGGACGGCTATCTTTGCTTCTTCCATGATGGATTCTTTGCTTTATTAAAATAAAAATTCGTGGAAAACATAGCTTATTGAAGGAATAGGATCGTAACAGAGGTACCCACAATTCTCATTACTAATTGGAGATTAATTTTAAAGAAGTATTTTCGATTATAAAGTTGTTGATTATTAAGTTGTATAAAAAACCAAAAAAATTTGAGGGCAAGTGGAACGATTCCAGGTAGACAACTTTCCAACTCTTGATCAAAATTGGAACAACATCTGAGAAATCGAAATGGAAGGTTAAAGAAAGTATCTACACTGCATGCAGATACATCTGTACATGGAAATGCCTTATGATGGCAATTTAAATGCAGTTCACTCAGCTGATCAATGACCACTCAGGCGCCTTCAGCATTCTCCATTGACCCGCCCTCTCAAATTTCAGGTTCCTGCGTTCAACAGGAGAGGAAATGGCCTTGGAGCTCACTCAGCTGATCAGTGATCATCAACTTTGATGATGTATAGAAGTATGTATCGATTGACCCTGCCTCTCAAATTTCAGCTTCCTGCGTTCAACAGCATCAGAAAAAAAACGTTGCATTGTTTTGTGTGTCGAAAATTTTGGAATGACCCACAGAACTAAGACATATCCATGTCAAAATTCGGTTTTCGCAGCATTTTGAACTGAAAGTAACCACTAATGTATCAAGAGAAACTAATCCGACTCTAGTGAGGAAAAATGTGAAATTTAGGACGGATTTCCCTGTGGTGCCAATTGCCAAGGGGTGGTATTTCCAATGGAAACATGACTCTTTCTTGACACAGGTCTTATAAATACAAATAAGATCCAGTACAATACATAAGTTGAGTACAAATAAGATCAACCTTTTCCAGGTTGTGAGTACCAATAACCTAGAGATTATTACTTATTTTTTCGAAAATGTGACACCTTGGGTATTATCACAATTCAGAATGCAAAAACTGCCAAGTGGGATGGGTTGAACAAAAACGGTAGGTATATAAACAAAGCTATGGAGTTGGACAGTGTAATTACAGCCGATTACATCAGTAGTATCTGCAGTATACTTTTGTGTCGTGAGACTAAATATCCCACGATCATTAACCCGTGGTGTGTATAAAACCTCTGATGGTCTCCCAGTGTATAAAGGGTCTGACAGACACGCAGAAACTGTAAAGTAGTTTTTGAGACACATGATGGGTTAATACATATATTTTTCGTCATACCAACATTTTATTAATTAAAACAAAATAATTAGACTCACTCCCAAGTCTATGGGGTCTTGAGGAGTCTAATTTGGACAGAATTTCAAAAACTATGATCTACGACACCCAACATGCAAATTCGAGTTCACCCCCCCTCGCGCGGCGGTTAGATCACAGCAGCTGAAGGTTTGAAATGGAACCTTCCATAAAGGGGGGACAGGTACTGAGCGCCTGGTATATTCAAGATGCTCACTGCACCAACAGACACTTCATACGCACCAGGGGTTAAATTTAAACCACTTGGATGAGCAAGCCCACTGAACTTAAAGCCAAGAAGGGTGAAAGAGCAAAGCGAGCGAGTATGCTTATACAGGGTATACTTATCCATGTCAAGGACCGGACTACTTCGGGAGTTGATTCTACAACTAATTTAAGTGAGAAAATGTCTAATAGCAATTCTGTTTCAACCACTTCTTTTTCCAATTAAATTTTTTTTCTCGAGTTTTCGACCTTATGCCACTAAAAGTACGATAATTTATCGTAAAAATGTAAAAATAAGAGCACCATTGGAAAGAGGGTCAACTTGTCCATCTTTCTTTGGGTTCCTGATGGGTGAAAAATCACCTCGTAAAGTAATTTTTGTCAAATTCAGTCAGTTGAATTTGGGGAGAAATTTGTTTGTTTCGACATTACGACGGGAGAACTCCGGGGTCTATTCAACCCCGGAGTCTTCCCGGCAACCCGCTGGTTACGGTGAAAAAAATTAGAAAAAGTTTTTCGTGTTCAAACACAAAATTCCCCTTTAAATTTGATTGTAAAATATTTTTTGATTATACTGTTGGAAAGCTGAGTTCTTTGGGCAGTTTTTAGTATTGAGGTACATAAAAAACCATGGGGAAGGAAGACCCTCACAACCAAAAGAAAACATATGAAATTTAGCCAATATGACAAGAATTACTCTACGACTTGATTTTTCACTCATCTGAACCCCGAAAATAGTTTTTTTAGGCACTAAAAAGATGGAAAATTTTTGGACGTATTTTCCAAATGCCCTTATTTCTATGTTTTCAGCGTAAATTAAGATAGTTATAGTAATTTAAGTGAAACTTAAAATTAAAGAAACTTGGAAAAACAAGGGGTTAAAACAAAAATGTTGTAAGACATCTTCTTACATACATTATTTGAAGAATTGACTCTCGAAGGTTTTTGGTCCTTATCATGGGACACCCTGTCTTTGGTTTATTATGGTGAGTTAAAATTTAACTTTTCGAGTGTATTCCATTGTTATATCATTATGTGTGGCACATAGCTTCCTCGTATCCATAACCCGATTATGTAGATGATCCGATGCATAGTAGTTAATCTCAAAACACCAATCTCTAAGTACCCTTCACTACCCTCATGGGGACCATCTACACGCTAATCTGGACAATCCTAGAAAATTTCATCAAATTCGGATGAAAATGTTAATGTTATGGCTGTTACAAGGATTTTTACGTAAGCGCATGCGCAGTGGCTACTATCAGTCCGAAGGTGATGATTTTCATAGGGGACCATCTAAATACTAATCTGTAACAACCATGAAAATTTCACCGAAATCGGATGGAAAATGTAGAAGTTATGGCCGTTACAAGGAATTCACGTTTGCGCATACGCAGTCGCTTCTATCAGTCCGGGGATGATGATTTCCATAGGGGACCGTCTACACACCAACCCGCACAATCCCTGAAAATTTCATAGAAATCGGACAATATCTTCGTATAGTTATGCGCGTTACAAGGAATTCATGACAGACGGACAGACACACAGACACACACAGACAGACACACAGACACGGAACCAAAATTGTTCAGAAAGGTCTAAAACGCAAAACGCAAGTGAAAATTTTGATTTTGGAGAACTTTTTTTTTCGTCCTTGAAAAGTGAAAACAAGGCTTCCGCTACCTTGGTAGACTCGGAAGCAAAATTATTTATTCTATTTATTTAATAGTAACACTTTTTTTCGGCTCTCTAAGTTTCAGGTTTCACCAACGCGGATGAACTAGAGTTGATACTCACAGAGGATAAAGGAACGCGTTATCACGGTTCAACTTGGCCTTATCACGATTTAAACCATTCTTCAGTGGTTTAAACTCTTTGTCTAAGAATCCAAAGTTATCACCACATTGAAAACCTATTACGTCCAGTTAATCCTAATCAGAATCCTAATCCGCGCATTTAATTTCACTCATGGCTACGAGGTTCGACCCCCCCTGATGAAACCGGCACAAAATTTCTCGTTGAGATAGATTGGTGAGTGAAGTTTCTCTGCATGTTTTCCCAAAACACACGTTAGCTGACCTGCTTAAGACATTGGTGGAATTCAGAAGATGGATGAGTAATAATATTCATGAATTAGATAGCTAAGAAGATGGCTGGCTGATGTGAACTAATTCTGCACTAGGAAGAAGGAAGATAATTTAAAAATTGCTAAAAAAGAGTCAACTTTGTGAATTGCATGCTAAGAATATATTTCAAGAGTTCGAACAGAGAATAGGCTATAGGAAGTCCTTTTCGCCACTCACTCTTTTGTCGAAGTCAGAGTATTTCCATCCTGCAGGAATTTTGTCCTTTCGAAACCTTTGAAAAAGTGCGGCTGTGCCAAAGTTGTGTGAACATTCGGATGACATTTACCGCTTTTGTCGTGGACAGAGAGGCTTGGTGTCAGGCGCAATGGCAGAGCCAGGCCGTCGGTCCTCCTCCGATGGCCACCCATGAAGTTTTTCCTTCGTCACCCTTGAAACTCGCTAATCTCAGAATAGGTCAAGATGCTTCAACAAACCTCTGTGCGGAGGATAACAGCCACCTTTTTAAGTTAGTTGAATGAACGTGAAGAGCCTCACAGATTGGTGGAGTGTCCATTATTCACCGTTGAGAGGGACTTTTACGCTCCGAATGAGGTTATTCTGGAGTTGTACCAGAGAAACTATTCGGGTCGTAGTGTACCACTACATGTTTAGCACACAAAAGTATAGAGGATAATGTGATAGGAAAGAACTTACTTTTCTTACATCGTGGAAATATAGCTGGGTCCAAGCAGAAGCACATAATGTTACATCCTATAATATCAAATCCACGACTATAACCGATTACGTTTTTCCTTATAACATTCTATTCTAAAAAAGAACAATCAAATGCACATCCTTTATGAATATACACTCCCTTTATATAAACATACCTTCGTGCCTAACTACATATGGGTACTCTATTCTGTGGGCAATGATTCCCAGCTGAACCGAGAAGAGTTTATTTGCATTCTTTGTTTAGTGATAGGTGCAGCATGCATTACTACCCTCTGTCATTTTCCGAACAGCGGACGTATAAACATATATTCTTAATTCAGAACCTCTTTACCCAGAAAGGTGAACAGTAAGATGCAAAATTTTCTCAACGACTTTCAATCTCTGTCACTAGCAATAATAAACCAAAACCAGGTAGGTACGATGCCAAACTCACCATCAAATTAGTCCAGCACTGAAGAAGGTAAGAAGTTTGACTTCTTTCACTCAGTTGCGCTCCTGTAGCTCTTAAATTATAATTTAGCTTTTTTTTTTCTCTGGCACCCCCAATATACATGTATTTGCAACCAATGGTTTTTTCCCCAACACTGTGGCCAAATGGATCATGATGAAATCAATGTGATTCGGAATACTTCAAGAGGACGACATAACTTCCATCAAAATTGGTGCACATGGTTTGTACGGACAAATTTAATTGAATACCGTCTTGAAACTTACTCGCAACAACCCTGAAAAATATCATCATAATCGGACACCGATTTCGTGTAATTAATACCGGACTAAGATTGACTGTAGATAGACCAACAGACAGTCTCCCCAACTGATTGTCACGGAACCAGAGTAGTCCGAATAGCTCTAAATCAAAAATACGTTAAAAAAATTCAATTATGAAGGATCATCTGAACTGCTGCTTAAATTTAAAGAATATTTTTGATCGGTGAGGGGGTGGGTAGTCAGCTAAGGGTAGGTATTGCTAAATCTAGAGCTAATCCCTGTTGCCTATGTTTGTCATGAGGTTCCAAGTTCGACTATATTGGTATCCAAATACACATTTTTAACAGCTGGCCAGTAAATAGATTTAAGAGTATTCATGTATTTACACAGAAAAGCGTTTATTTTTCCTATGGACCGTATGGGTGGGCGAGGATACAAGAGTGCCTTGTAAAACCCAAGGATCAACCGCGACGAGCCACTCGCAGATAAACACTTACCCCAGCTCATCCTCACACCTGGATGCTATTAACACCCTATCCAGGATGAAAGCGACGACTGAGGCAGAGAGCACCCAGAGCATCGCACACAATCGCCTCATTGAAGGATCCGAGTCCTTCAATTTTCCCAGGCGTTAAAACCAGGTTTTGTTCAGCGCCTCTTTTCTCCGTTCCCCCATTTCGAGTGAGACGTGTGATCGCTTCCAATAGAGTTCTCACCTTCTGTTGGCTAAACACTCGACGCCGCCCACCCAGGACGCTCCCGCCCGCCCGCAAAGCCTGTACGTGCGACTCTTCCGCAGATCGGCCTTTTATCAGTTTTATCTTCTTCCTTTTGTGTCATTCCAGCCTGATCCTTTTTGACCTTCAACCACGAACATTAGGTACATGCTTTTCTACCATTGAAGACGAAAACCAATCGTTGTTCGTATCTTCGAGTCTTCAATTATAGAGAAAAAGTTGATCTTCAAGTTTCAACAATATCTACTCCAAGTGGTCTCATTCCATTCTAAAAAAAAATGTATTAACATCACATTTGATCAGTTGATGCGTGTAGTGTTCTAATGGTGCCTGGTCACAATGGAATTCATAAACGGGAATGTGATTGCTGATCTTCAGGCAAAAGCTGAAAGTTTACAGCCAGTAATATGTCTCAAATCCAAGTAGCCTGAGAAAGGAGTCAGAATATTCGTGGGTTTACGAACAGGCCACTGCCCACTTCGATATCACCTAAAGAAGGTAGACAAACTATCAACGGACATGAGCCGCTTCTGCAAAGTGGAAATGGAAGATACCGGGCATATCAGAGCTACTGTGAAGAACTGGGTCGAGCTAGATATAAAATACTTGGAAATGATATATCCTATCTCCTGTCACTACTTCTAAGGTGGCCTACACCGATCTTCTCTGCTTTGCTAAGAATTTGCTAGACTAGCGTTCGCAGTGCTACGAGCCACTTCAATGTGCATCAGGGGCTTGAGGAAGAGATGGCGGAGTGCTGAAGAACTTTTAGAGTTTAGCGACGGAGCAGCTCTTCAATTGGGTCTCGCTCAGTAACTGGTCTTCCCTTCCTCCGACCAATCAAAATTATTTTTGTACGGTTCTAAAGTATCCACAAGGAAATGTTCAATAAAGATTATTTTCTGGTACAACTAAAAAAAAAAACGTCTGCCAAGTTGGGTGGGCAGTATAGCTTCCTCACTCATTGTAACATGGACGTATAGAATCAGTTGGCGAAAAAATTATGATTCTTTATTTAGCGGTCCACCGTCTAGGACCTAACCCACACAATCCCTGAAAATTTCATCGAAATTGGTTGAATAGTTGCGGAGTTTTGGTTGTAACAATAAATTTAAAGTTCGCGCATGCGCAGCGGCTATTGCTTGACCAATTTGATTGAAACTTATAGGGTGTCTCTTAGAAGTTAGTCACTAACTAACCTCCAAATTTGAGCAAAATCGGTTCATTAGAAACCGAGAAACTGAGGTTCCAGGAAATTCACGTTTGCGCATGCGCACTTGCTCCTATTGGTCCGAAGGTGCTGAAATTGATAGGGGACCGTCTAGGACCTAACCCGCACAATCCCTGAAAATTTCATCAAAATCGGACCACAGGTTAGTATAGTTTTGCCCGGGACAAGGATTGACCACAGACAGACCGACAGACCGACAGACAGACAGACAGACACGGAACCAAAATTGTTTGGGAAGCTCTAAAACGCAAAAAGCAAGTGGAAATTTTGATTTTGGAGGACATTTTTTTTTCACTTCTTTCACGAATACAAAGCTTCCCTACCTTCGGTAGTGAGGAAGCAAAAAAAAAAAAAAAAAAAAAAAAAAATTGGGGAGATAGGGTTTTTGATAATCTCTTCTCAGTAGGCTAATGTAGCCTGAAGGCATCCCTCAATAGACCTCTTAAGGTTGCACTGGAGGGAGAATGCTGTGAATCAGTTTCTCTCAGTCCTCCTACCTTGAACAAAATCTTAACTTGCCAGCGTACAGGACAATCATGTACACTTCAGGACATCGCCACCAAGACCACCACCAGTACGCGCACTTCTTTTGAATGTCCACTATCGATCCAGCATCACTCGCTGAATACCCTGAATTATTTCTTCGGATTTGGACATTCCTCGGAGTATCATTGAAATACGATTCAGCTCACCACCAAAATTAATCTTTTCTTTTATGAAATTTGAATAGATAATCGTCAATATGTACATGTTTGGCGCCCATAATCAAATCTGTTTGAAGCGTCTCATTCACTTGTATTTCCGATTAATTTTTCAATCGACCCACCCATCAACCTCAAATCCTAGAGAGAATGAACGCTTGGTCCCATAAAAACTCTGAAATTCCAACAAAAATGAATCATGATTTTGTTACATTCAGATCGGAATCGCAATTGTCCAAAAACAAAGCCTAAAACGAAGGAAATGTTGATCGAGGGACATTTATTGTTCCTTACTATCAGAGGCAGAAAAACATTATATTCGTGAATCAGGTAAAAGAAAATCCCGAGTACAAAGCTTCCCTACCTTGGATAGAGAAAACGAAATGAAAGTGATTCACGATCATGTGCTCATCACTTTCGATGAATCAATCAGGAGTACGATAATCAATATTGTTAATGTTTTATGGCATTAGTGACTCTCTATGTGGCTCCACGGATTGTTACTTTTAATCCCAAATTTTCGAAATTTCAGTGAGACCTTTCCAAAAATCGGTCTATGGGAAATAAGGAAAGTGGCGCGTACGGCGGACGGACGGAATTTTTTAAAATTCGATTTTCGGATTTCACCAACAAATTTTGAAGGGGGGCAAACAATTTTTTTTTCTTGGTCGATTCAAAAGGTTCATTATTGAAAATAATAAACCAAAAGGTGGTGAATGTGGGGTATCCGAATCTTATATTTCTAAAAATGAATGAAAATATTGTTCATCACAGTTTTTGTAAAACTTTTGAGAGAAGTTTTCTAGATTTGAAAAACACCTATTTGAAAAGTCAACGGAGGTAATGAGCCACTTGTGGTGTCAATGCTATTGAAACTGCATAAATATGAAGCTCTGGCTCCCCAGTAAAAACCTGTTAGATTAATGAAGTATGAAATGAAACATGATGTACCGAGCTGGGAACAGGAACACCTACCTTCGGAACAAGATGAATCGGAGTTGGATGAAAAGAAGCGAGAACATTAAGGAGATCCAGCTCGTTCCCCCCCACAGGTTCAGATCGTTTTAATAACAGATCCATTAGTAGGAAGCTCCCGCTGTGAGGATTAAGAGCACAACCCGGGCTAACAACTCTGTTCCTACTGGCCCACTACATGTGCTCAAAGAAATCTTTTAGAGATGTTCTCTTTTGACAAACAATGTCCCTTCAACCATCATTCCCTTTCAGAGCTGGAGAGTTTTTTCGAGCAGCTGTAACCTCGGACAGTAACCTACGGGGATAATCGACCATCAACGGTTGTTGCCACTGCATTGTGCTGCCCTCAAGTTCTCTGAGTGATGTGTCACCAGGAAGGGTTACCGACTGTTGAATATGTCCTGATTTCTAGGAAGTGGAGGACTTGGCATCTCACCGGTTCTATATGCTACAACTGCAGTGCACTATTTATATAAGTACCTACTCGATCTGTCTTTGATTGTCAACTTGTCTTCGATTTCTCTGAGCTACATTTTCATTGGGTTTCCTTCATACTGTACATCATGACTTGATATAGATGATAACATAGTCATAAAATGGGTTTAGACTTGTATTGTCTCGATTTTACTGGTTTAAAGTAGAGTTCCAGAAGAGAACTTAATTAAATTCAACATCTCAATCTTGTTTTACTGCAATGCATATGTGTGGTTAGCTAGTTGATTGAAATAAAATTAACCAATGGTCAAGGGAATTCATAAAAAAAACAGAATAGACACAAAATTTATTTAGAAACGTTATGGGGTGAAAATCTCTTAGATACAATATCTTTAACTCTTTGACAATTAGTAGACAACAAAATTCTGCATGAACAAACTAGTACTTTGTAAACAATTGGACATATATGTAATTCGAAGTTTTAATTCCAGAATAATGTTGGCGATTAATTCTAATAAGGCGAAGAAAGCCCTGTATTACCACGAAACTAGTAGTCGCACAATTGTTTTTATGCAAAAGGAAAATAAGGAAAAGTCTCATCGAACGTTGCTGATTGACGACGTTGCATAGTTTCAGTTCCAATTAGATCCGTCCTAGATAGATAGATAGATACATGTTTGTTTGGCGCCATTTTGTACACTTTTACAATAATATAAATGCATGAAGGGATGCGATTTGCTCAGATTTCCTACGACGTTAGACTTGGCCCGTGTTGTAGAATAGGATCCTTGCAAAATCGCTTCATATCGGTAAATAAATTGATATCTCGTACTATACATAACAGTAATAAGTAAATTACTAAACGATACATAATTGGACAGAAAAAAGGATGCATTTTGATAATCTCTAACATATACTAACTTACTTTAATATTCTCTAACTTTAATAATCTCTAAGCTTTAATAGTCTCCTATACATCAATGCTGTTTAATATTCTTTCGCATCTAAAGCCCCCTTCTGTAACTAGCCAACTTGACAAATAAGCTTTCATTCTTCTTCGTCTGGGTGCAAATCCTGGGTTTTCATATATACAGGGTGTCTCAAAAGTTGTTCAACCCCCTGCTAAAATCGTCCAGATAGTGGTAAAAAAAAAATTTTCTTTCAATCTTCATGATTTTTTTCAAGGATCTCAAATATGACCATATTGCGCATTGCGCTTTGCGTAAATCGGGCGCAACGCACACAACTTCGTTATTTCAAATGAGACCCCCCATTTTTTATTGCAGATTTGGATTCTACGCAAAATTTCATGAATTTTAGACCCTTCACTTGATTTTTCATTATTCATTATTTTTCATCTTAGTGCAAAACAGAGTTTTTTGCATGATTTTTTTTTTTTTTTTTCATTGTTTTTCATCTTTGTGCAAAACCTTGGTTGCCATATCTTCTGGTTTTCTTTCATTCTTCTTCATTTTTGAGCAAAACCTGTGTTTCCATGCTTTCTTTTTTCTTTCATTCTTCTTCATATTTGTCTTTCAATGTCAGAATCACACCTCCACTGTGAATCCGCTGTAAATAAATTACCATGAAGGAAAAATAGCCTGCGTATTATATCAATCCAGTACTTACTCTAATCATTTCAATTGCGATGCATTTTTTGTTTTGCATAAAAACAAACAGAAAGACAGAAACATAGCTTATTAATAACTTCAAAATCGCAATAACGTTTGTCTCGGACTATATGTTGTAAATACAGATCATAATAATTATATTATATTGACGGCTTCATGAAGCTGGGCTGCCAACCAACTGGCTCCACTGCACTCAAGACAAACGATGTCTACGGAGTCCACGTTCGTCATGTTTGCAAGTTCGTGCATGTGATAACGCAAATAATTTGTTTTCGAAGCACAATATTTTACCTTGTATCGCGCAACTTCCCTTCTTCCTTTTTTTCCGCATTGAGCACACATCACGAGGATGAGGTTTCACCTTACACCCGACTCTGTATTCTCTTCCGTATCTGAGGTAGTGGTGATACGATAAAACCTTGTAATTCGACCAATTAAGGCACCCAGCGGCTGGTATCGTTTGAAACCGTACACCCATGTACCTTCGTTGGACGTGATCATGGGCGCCGCGGGACACGGAGCATGCGCAGAGAATTACAATGCGAGCGGGTGTACGCTGCTGAGGCCGGACGTTTTTGAAATCGAAAACGACCAGAACGCGGGGCACATCATGGCTTTTTGATCTCTTCCTTGATATTTTAGTGCGGAGATTAAAATCTGATATGTGTTATGAGGAATCCAAAAACTGCCACCCACATACTCATGTGGTTCTCAAGTGCATGCATGCATAACATAATCGTACATCCAAATTATGAATATCCAGAGGGTTCCTACAAGAACGTCGTTTTTATTACCTAAATAAAATGTTTCAATTATGATGTCATCGAATTTGATTTCCGGGTGCTCATGAATAGAATCTTCAATACAGAGTAATTTCTATGACTACAAACAAGTGATTGGACTATGCACATCATTCATGACTTCATTCAGAAGCACACAATCATCAAAATATTCTCTTCCGGTCAATCCCAACAGGTTGTTCCGATAACATGTTCAAATATTGTGGTTATTGTGGAGAAGGAAGCAGATATGACGTCGTTATCCTCTATCATTCACGTTTAATTAAGCTCAAGCCTATGTTCAGTCTACAATCATACCCACTCCAAGATGGTTGAAGATAGGCTTGAGAAAGGGGTCACAGCTCACTCCGAAAGCGCTAGCCAAATTAAACGTGAATGATAAAGGATAACGACGTCCTATCTGCTTTCTTCCCCACAATAACCACAATATGACTACAGCAGGAGACTGAACAAGATGTTCAAATGGTCATAACACCATAGATAAGATGTTATATAATTTAGTCATATTACAAGACTCGTTATACTGGACGTTACTGATGATGGAGTCCTAAGCTTGGCGTTGGACACAATGGAATGCTGGATTCATTATTTAAAATATATAAGATAATATAAGAAATAATAAAAAAAACGTAAAAAGATAATATAAGAAATAGTAAAAAAATAACGTTTAAGAAATATAAGATACATAACAGCAGTAGTGATGTGGCTATTATAACTAGAATATTATTCTAGTTATGATAGCCACATCACTACTGCTGTGATATAAAACGTAGGTCACATTTCAACAGGATGTTCTGTTATCATGTAAGGATGTTCATGGTCATGTTATAATGGGCCAGTGTTTCAATGGAAGGAACTGGGAGGCTCTTTCTAGATACTTGGTGGCGGCTTGGGACTATCGGAGATTCTAGTCATAATAGCTTTCTCGTATTCAGATTTATCATAGCACTATAATCACAAAATTCCTAAAAATGCCCATTCGAAAGAATCAGCTACTTGAGGAGACCAATTACAGTTGAATCGGTTTCTCTTAAAAGGGAGTAAGTCCTTGAAACTAAACTTTCGGGAAATCAAGAAAAACTTCCTGTATACTTCCTGTATGTAAACTTCCTGTATGTATACTACTTGAGGAGACCAATTACAGTTGAATCGGTTTCTTTTAAAAGGGCGTAAGTCCTTGCAACCAAACTTTCGGGAAATCAAGAAAAACTTCCTGTATACCGCTATTGATAAAATTGTGAAAGGAAAACTTTTTTTCCCCGTTTCAGCAATCAATTTGACTCGTTTTACGTGTTTTTCGCTAATCTATCCCATGGACTTACGCCCTTTTAAAAAAAATCGTGTACAATCTTACTTTTTATGAATTGTAGGCTTTCTGAAATCATGATAAATTACTCCATTTATCCCTGGCAACCAGGAAAGTATGGCACATAGCTCTCTCGTATTCATAACCCCGATTTATAGATGATCCAATACATAGTAGCTAATCTCGAAATTTCAACCTTTAAATACCCTGCACTACCCTCATAGGGGACAGTCTACTCCCCAATCTACATAATCCCAGAAAATTAAATCGAATTCGGTCGAAAAAGGTAGATGGTATGGCTGTTACTGTCGATTCAGATGCGATGATTTTCATAGGAGTCCATCTAACCGCAGACCCCCACATTCAATCAAAATTTCATCAAAATTGGAGTTTTCAAGAATTTTATGAAAGACAGCCTATCACACAGACAGACAAGAAAAACACGAAACCAAAACTGTACAAAACGTAAAACGCAAGTAGAAATTTTGATTTTGGAGAATTTTTTTTAAACCTTGAAATGTGAAAACAATCAAAGTTTCCGCTACCAAAGTAAGCCCGGACTTACGCCCTTAAAAAAAAAAAAAAAAAAAACAGAAAAAAACCCAGGATTTTCAAGGGTAATTTCTATCATGTTAGAGACGTCATTCGCACGCCCTTCTAATTGCAAAATGCGCCTAGGGTTGAAGAACAAAAAAATTAAAAAAATCGAAATGGAATTTTTGTTGACTTACGCCCTTCAAAAGAAACCGATTCACTTAGACCAGTTTCCTTCTTCCATGCTTCAGAAAAGACGGACCAGTTTGCATCTTTTTCTACTCTTAGGCTCATTTGACCCGATAACATTTATTTATTTTGAATGGTACGGGAAGTAATCCCAGTGTTACAGGATAGAAAAAAAAAAAAACCGTTGACAGTAGAGAAATAGGCAATATGTAAGTGTATGTGAAATACACAATAGAAAGGCAGACAATTAGCAATAATAAATAATCTAAAAGAAGCACAATTCACAGTAATAAATTACACACATATCGTAACATAATTCATGAATAAGAGCGATAGGAATACAGAGGAAAATTTAGAAGTTAATTAGTAGAAACTTTAATTATGTATAGTATTTGCGATACTATTATGAGACCAAGTAGGAAAGTGTACCAAAACGCTGCAAATTATTACACAATGGTTTATTATGTTTCTATATAGATCACTCGTCTACAAAATCACCAACCATCCAATAAAAGAAAAAAAAAAAAAAAATCAAAATCACTAATCATTGATTGCATTTTGATCAGCTCTAATTTGAACGGAGATTAGGCCTCTTTTGCGATCCACACTCGTGTTTTGATTTATATATACATATATATTTCAATATAAACCCTTACATTTTCGTAGGGAGCGAACGGTTTGTCCTACAGAGCTCCGCGTGGTCTCAAAAAATTCTAAAAATTCTATAGAATCTTGAATTGAAGGAAAAACAATACCTTTATATCAGAATTTTCTGAGTTAGGGCGTTTTCAAAATTTCAAAATTGATTTTGGAACCCTTAGAAGTGACCTACATCAACCAAAAGCTTCGGGGCACAACTAGACCCCAAATGGAGCCTACATACCAAATTTCATCAAAATCGGTCAATGCTAAGTGGCAAAAGTGCCGCGTACGGCGGACGGCGGACGGACGGCCAAATTTTGGTTTATTATTTTCAATAATGAACCTTTGGAATCGACCAAGAAAAAAAAATTTTTAACACCCCCTCAAAATTTGATGGTTTACGTTTCAAGGTACGTAGAATCCAAAAATCGAATAAAAATTTGGCCGTCCATCCGCCGTCCGCCGTACGCCGTACGCCGTCCGCCGTCCGCCGTCCGCCGTACGCGGCACTTTTGCCACTTAGCATCGACCGATTTTGATGAAATTTGGTATGTAGGCTCCATTTGGGGTCTAGTTGTGCCCCGAAGCTTTTGGTTGATGTAGGTCACTTCTAAGGGTTCCAAAATCAATTTTGAAATTTTGAAAACGCCCTAACTCAAAAAATTTTGATATAAAGGTATGGTTTTTCCTTCAATTTAAGATTCTATAGAATTTTTAGAATTTTTTGAGACCACGCGGAGCTCTGTAGGACAAACCGTTCGCTCCCCACGAAAATTTAAGGGTTTATATTGAAATATATATATATATAAATCAAAACACGAGTGTGAATCGCAAAAGAGGCCTAATCTCCGTTCAAATTAGAGCTGACCAAAATGCAATCAATGGTTGGTGATTTTGATTTTTTTTTTCCTTCATATTGGATGGTTGGTGATTTTGTAGACGAGTGATCTATATAGAAAAATAATAAACCATTGTGTAATAATTTGCAGCGTTTTATTCGATTTTTGGATTCTACGTACCTTGAAACGTAAACCATCAAATTTTGAGGGGGTGTTAAAAATTTTTTTTTCTTGGTCGATTCCAAAGGTTCATTATTGAAATTAATAAACCAAAATGGAGGCTAAGTAATGAGCCAGTTATTTTACTTGCTCTTTGGACAAGCCTCCTTCAATCCAGGGTACTTCTATTTTAGACGAGTTTTTCACCTTGGTTTGTGAGAGTCAAATAATGACCTTGACAAGAGGAAATGGTTCAGACCATTATTTCAGAATCGCATAACTCATGATAGCTTTGAACTCATTCCAAATCGGATTAGCTGCCATTTTCGGATTAGTTTCTTCTAGAAAAGTTGTTTAATCCCAACCAAAAGTATCTATTATTAGGAAAATCTATCATGACTTTAACAGCTCTCAACAGATTCTTCCTGTTCAAAGATACAACAACTTCACACTTAATTTTATCAATAATCATTTTTGTCGTTTTCTCTGTTTCTGTGTACCTCACTGCAATAATAGGATTTAATTGTTCCACGGTCTTTTAAAAAACACTGTTTTTCTTGTGTACGACATGAGGCACTTATTTCAAGGGGGTCCTCGTTATGCCTAGATGCTTTGGTAAGTAAACGACAAAAGGCAGTCTGGGGGTCGTTTCGAGCGCATAAACAATCTTTTGTGAGCGACAATTGTAACCGCTCGAATCCGTGACCGCACACTTTAGTGCTTGAGACAACTCCAAGGTGATGATAACCCGCTTCTTTACATCTCAAAACCCCTTTTCTCTCATTTTGCCTCCAATTCTCTCTTCTTTTTTGTTTCTTCCCTTTATGCCTTGGTCGGTTTGTATTTTTTCTCTTTCATTTCATACCACCCGTGTCATTGAATATTTCTACGCTCCCTCAGTTGGGAACTGGCACGGCGCCTTTTCTTCAAGTCTGACCGCACATCAATAACTTAGAACATTGACTTAACAGTAACTATAACGATCCACCCATTTATGTCCGCTGAGGTTCAGACACCTTTTGGATTGCCATTGGTAGGTTACGGTCAGCAGGTAGAATAGGTAGGTGGAGGTAAATGGAACACGGAGGAATGCGAACTCCATAAAATAGTCCTGTGGAATGATAATGGAATAATAAGTATTGATGCTGAATAATTGCTCTGTTTATAGCGTGTAGGAAGGATATTCTTAATTTGAATGCTGCCACCAGAAGTAATAATCTTACCTTGCTAGTGTTGCACATATTCTTGGATACCTACTCGTACAATGGCAATGGCTGCACTTCTGGAGAACGACAAGGTTCGCCTGCAGAACAAGTATAGAAAAGTCCCAACAAATATTTTCATTTGTTTTCAATAAGTCGTCTTGGGCTGAATTCTGGGGGTTGGAACCCACCAAAGTACTTGGGTAAAGCCAGAGAAGGGAATTGGAATGGAAGAAGGGGTTGGCACAAAATGGATACCACGCCTTTATGTGCTTCGCATTTTGGTACGCTGGTCCAGCATCCAGCTGACTCAACTTCTTCTCGATTACTTCTAGTGCTATCCGAATGGCTGTGTACCGAATCACAGTGCTCAAGGATGAAGAGAATAGAAGCCAATTCTACAACCCACACAACTGATAGGACAATCCTGATTTCGTCCCTACCACTTCCAGTGATCTCCAGGAAGCTGTGTTCTAAATATCATCTCTATTGCCCAAACAACTTACCACTTATTCCTGTAGCTTTCAGCATTCTCCAAGTGGCTGTGTACCAGATTTTACGACTCTAAGATGAAATGAAAAACAGTCAGCTCCATGAAAGCTCTCATACCTAATGTCCACCAAGAGGCTTTGTACCAAATTTCAGAGCACTAAGTTGAACAGTAGAGAAGTTATCGATAGGTAAAGTTTCTAAGCTCACAAAGCTGACCTTAACCCCCCCCCCCCCCCAACACATATCTGCGCTTCAAAGAGAGACTTTTGGAAGTGGTAGAGAAGAACTCAATAGGTTCAGATCATCTTTGAGTGCTGAAATTCGCTGAACAGCCTCCAAGAAACCACTGCAGCTGACGGAAATTAAGTCAGCTGGATGAAGAGGCATAACTTCAATACATACTATCGCAAATCATTACAAGGCGTAATATTACTCCGAAAAAACACTCCGTATGAGAAATGGTTCTCAGCATGAAAAGGCGAGGTATCGATGTTGCGACAAACGAACCCTCCCTATCTAAGACTCTGGTATTTTTGGAGGATTTAATTAAACACCCAGATTTAATTAAGTCCTAATTAAACTCAAATTATACCCTGATTTGCTATGTTTTTTTTTTCTGGTGAAGAGACATCAGCCACAAATCAGGTCCTTTAGTTTAATACTATTGTGAATGTTAGGGAATTTCTTCCTATTTTGGCTCGAGAATCGAACTTGGGATTGTGAACTCAACACTTTAAAATCGTTAGAGGACTGTTTTCTATAGGTACCTACGGGTGGTGTGTGTGTGGAAAAGCGTTATAAATTTAACATACAAAGACACATTCATCGAAAATTGGCGAACTTTTAAGGAATAAAAGGGACTTACAAGTTCTACAGATCTTCAAGGCTTCCCGGCGCCGGATGCGATGTTCCTGGTAGCCAATTTATACAATTTAGCGTTCAATTTACGATGGGAGATTTGAGAGAAGAGGGAACCAACGGGATACAGATTAGATTGATAGTATCAGAGGAATCGGGCAGACGATTCGTGGAATCAGCGCTATCTTTGGTGAGTCGACAAAACAATAAGGTGCCCAATTCAAACGGAAATCAGAGTATATAGACAAAGGAGGTTTTGATTGGTTGTATTCGATTTTGTCTGGCATCATTTATACATGATAGGTTGGTTTATTATTTTCAATAATGAACCTTTGGAATCGACCAAGATAAAAAGTTTAACCCCCCTCTCAATATTTGTTGGTTTACGTTTCAAGGTACGTAGAATCCAAAAATTGAATACAAATTTTGCCGTCTATCCGCCGTCCACCGTCCGCCATGGAGCGATTTTGATGAAATTTTGTATATGGGCTCCATTTGGTGTCTAGTTATGCTCCAAAGCTTTTGGTTGATATCAGTCCTCCAATCCAATATAACACTCCTAAGGGTTGAAAAATAAGGATTGACATTTTGAAAACGCCCTAGCTCAAAAAATGTCGATGTATAGGTATTGTTTTTCATCAATTTAAGATAGTATTGAATTTTTAGAATTTTTAGAGACCACGCGGAGCCCTGCAGAACAAATCGTGAGCTCCTTACGAGAACTTAAGGGTTAGACCTACGATAAATCAGAAACACGAGTGTGATTCACATTCGAATCGCAAAAGAGGCCTAATCTCCGTTCATATTTTCGTTGACCAAAATGCGATCGCTATTCGATTCTTCGAGTTGTACTCAGTTTTGCGTCCTTAGCAACCAGTAATCAAATTTCCTCAAGAAGCCTCACCCACAACTCCCTCTTTCTGCGAACTGAGTGTGAAGCGTTTATTTCTTTTGAATACCTAAACTTGATTGTGAAGTAAGTATGTAGGCGTAGTAGGTTGGCTTTGACAATGGCAAAGCCGTATTCTTTGGAGACGAGTGCTTTACATAGAAATATGATAAACCTTAATGTAATAATTTGCAGCGTTTTTATTGACGGATAGACAATTAATCTATCCAGTTCATCCTGCAGTAGATACTGATAGTTCTCAGCCTTAGAGAGACCTCTGTAAATGATTGGGAGGAAGTCAAATCAGTAATTTGAAGTACAAGATGAACTTTCTTTTCTACATCCTGAGCACTGGAATCAGGTATGCCACCTCCTGGATACCACTCTAAGCGTTAGGGAATTCAGATCAGCAGTTTGAGCCCTTTTATCTCATATTAGGTGCTCGGTATCCTAGTCCATACTTGGACCATCCTCTGTGTAGTTTCCGAATAGTTCTGTTGGGTCCTCCTATGGCAGAGGTGTAATGGCGGGTAGGCGATAGATGTCGTAGCGTCAAGTCGCGGAGGCGGCTCCCTCATTGTCTCGCTCGTACAGAGCAGGACGAATGGTAAATGGGTGTAAAAACGAGAAGGCGAAGTGGAAGGGGGCAGAGACTTCTCGGGAGAATGTTGGCTTTTTTATCTTTTTTTCGTAACTTTACCGTCGGGCTATTAGGCTCACCCCCTGCTGGTCCGGCCGATTGCACTAACCGGTAATGAACCCAAACGCCCACCCTCTATAAATAAATCCTTTTCTCAGGACATGAATCAAAGCATCTGTGGTAAATCACCGGCTTCAAGTGCCGCGCCTTCTTATTGGGGAAGGCGCACCCCCGCGTCGTCGTGCCGCGTGTTTCCGATGTGCCGCGATGGTGCCGAAAAAAAGTGACGCGGCGACGAATTTGTTATTTTTTTCTCTCTCGAAAGACAATCAAAAGTTTTGATTGAAAAGGTGATGATCACTTCCAATGCGCCGGTCAAAATAAAATTGCCTGGTGAAGGAGGAAATCATGTTTTGATGAGATCCCTTATTACGGCTGTCACCAACGCCGACAAAGCACTAACGGAATGAGCTGAAACCCGTTTCAAAGTTGTAGGATTGAACGGACCAGTTAGTGGTGACTCTCGCAACTCCTCATACTCAACGATTTGCCAATTTATTGCGACTTGGATGGCGGAAAAACTGATGAAATTATCTGATCAAGTGATGAAATTGTCTGGCGAAAGTAAACTTGTGGTGCACAAATTTCAGTAGTTAATCTAAAAACGCTGCAAATTATTACATAATGGTTAATTATTTTTTATTTTTCTATATAGATCACTCGTCTGCAAAGCCACCAACCATCCAACATGAAGAAAAACATCGATCGCATTTCGGGCAGCTTTAATTTGAACGGAGATTAGGCCTATTTTGCGATTCACACTCGTGTTTCTGATTTATCGTAAGTCCAACCCTTAAGTTTTCGTAGTGAGCGAACGGTTTGTCCTACAGAGCTCCGGGTGGTCTCAAAAAATTCTAATAATTCTATAGAATCTTAAATTGAAGGAAAAAAATACCTTTATATCAAAATTTTTTGAGTTAGGGCGTTTTCAAAATTTCCAAATTGATTTTGGAACCCTTAGAAGTGACCTACATCAACCAAAATCTTCGGGGCACAACTAGAACCCAAATAGAGCCTACATACCAAATTTCATCAAAATCGGTCAATGCTAAGTGCCGCGTACGGCGTACGGCGGACGGACGGCCAAATTTTTATTCGATTTTTGGATTCTACGTACCTTGAAACGTAAACCATCAAATTTTGAGGGGGTGTTAAATTTTTTTGACATGGATATGTCTTAGTTCTAGGGGTCATTCCAAAAATTTCGACACACAAACAATGCAACGCTTTTTTTCTGATGCTGTTGAACGCAGGAAGCTAAATTTGAGAGGCAGGGTCAATCGATACATACTTCTATACATCATCAAAGTTGATGATCACTGATCAGCTGAGTGAGTTCCACGGCCATTTCCTCTCCTGTTGAACGCAGGAACTAACTTCCTCATTTTCCATCCCACAAAAATCGTTCACCACTCATTGGAAAGCTCTCAATTTATTAAACATGGTACATGGTCCCTAATATGAATGTACCTGTTCGGAAAGCTGAATTATGCGCATTTTTAGTAACATATGATGGTGAGTAACAAATGAGATGTCAACATGATCGTGAGAGGAAAATAGGTATAGTCATCCTACAGATCCCTTTGAAGCGTTACGGAGGCAGGGTCAATGGAGAATGCTGAAGGCGCCTGACTGGTCACTGATCAGCTGAGTGAGCTCATAATTTAAATTGCCATCATAAGACATATCCATGTACAGATGTATCTACATGCAGTGTAGATACTTTCTCGATTTTTCTTGGTCGATTCCAAAGGTTCATTATTGAAAATAATAAACCAAAAAAGTCTGCCCGTGACTAATCTTTCTATTTATAACAGTACATGTTTGTATTGTCAATTGTCACCATTTTCCATCCGTTACCAAAGCAACATAACATGAACAAAGCGTGCCTTCAGCACTTCGCGTCACTTGGGATGCCAATGACAACGGACAGACATCTTTTCCAGCCGGCTTTACTCGCTGGGGGCGCTCTAGATTGACGTTCCCGGGCTCATTGAGCTGACGTTGCCCGTTGGCTGCAAAAATCAATAGTAACTATGTATTTGTAAACACGTTTACTTTCCTCGACAAACGTCTGTCGAATGGGTGTGGTAAATAGCTTCTTCGTAGGTATACATAAGACGATTGTATAGATAATCATACGGATAGAAGGTAAACAAAACTTCAATCTCCCTACTGCTCCTTTTCAAATTTGATGATCGGATGACGATTAAATTTGTAGAGAACTATCTAGAGTTTAACCACACAACCTCTGAAAATCCCATCAAAATCGAATGGAAGCTATGGAAAGTACGTGATTGAACAGGGAAAAGGTTCATTGATAGAAAACCAACTTTCACAGTCAAAACACTTTAATACGGCGATCGGTTCACATAATATGTGAACATAATATATTATATTCCAGATTTCGATATAGAATAAATTGTTCTTGGTATGATATACCTATCTAACGATAAGTACCTACCTATCGGAAAAATTTGGTGAAGCCACAAAAAAAAAAGAATAGTTCCTAAAGGAGCTCCTGCTACCTCTATTGTCAACGAAAATTCCAAATTGTATATGATGGTAGGTTGCCTGACCAGGAATTCTCACACAGTCATCACTATGGCTTCTCTGAGGGGAGAATCGTGCTGTGAACGACGGTGCTGATGGCGATGGCCACTTGATGAATAAAACCAACGAGAGCAAAGATGATAGCGGCGAGAGAGACGCAGAGCAATGCAGTGGACGCTAAACGGAAGAAAATGCATTCCCATCAGAACACTGGCGTGTAAGTGGAGGGCACTTGGGGGTTCTGCGATCTGGTATTACGAGTAGGTACTTCGTACTTACAGACAAGTCCGATTTGAAGAAGCGCAGTGATGAAGGATGCAGCCTCCAGGAAGAGATGCATGGGATACAGGGACCCAGAACTGGTTCGCAAGCGAATTTTGGCTTGGGGAGGATTCGAAGGACACTGGGACCTTCGGAAAGATGAAAAAAGCTCGGTGTTTGGCTGATAGGGACGAGACGAATCATTGGAATGACGCTCTCTGGAGAATAAGGAATGGGAATAGCGAATTCCGCAGGCGCTGGTCCGACTGGGCGACTATTTCTGTCCTTCAAGGACGTCGAAGACAAGGAAAGCAGCAAAGTCAGAGCAAAAAGATAAAGTAGCAGGTCTTCTTGATTTGCCCTAACAGTACGCTTAGTAAGGATTCCACGTTGGGGCATACATAGTGGCAACCAATGATGATGATAGACAGTTCAGGAACACATAGATGTCCTTTTAGCGCAGGTGGAGTGTCTTAAATACGATAGATAAGGGATCATTTACACCCCAACCCGCACAATCTCTGAAAACTTCATCTAAATCGGGCTGTAACTTATTGATGGTTTGCTCGTCAGAATAATGCGGTCACAGACTGACTGACGAGCAGAGAGACAGGCGGACACGAAACCAAAATTGTTCAGGAAGGTCGAAAACGTAAAACGCGAGTGAAAATGTTGATTTTGATTACCCATAAGTGCAATCAATGCTTCCATTACCATGGCAGAGTCGGAAGCAAAATGTCCTACTACTTCACAAAATAATTGGACAACAACTGCAGGAGGAGGTGCTGTATTATTCTATTATTTTTTATTATTGAGAATTTTATTATTATTATTTATTTTATTAACAATTTTTTTATTGAGAAGAGAAAAGATAATGTTAATTGTTCTCATCATGATCGATTTGGTCATCATGCCACTTAAATGTATGAAGTTGAGAGCAACAGGTCCACCCTATGGTCAAAAGGTTCTCCTCCATAATTTTTTGGCGTTGAGTCGGAAATCCAACATGTTTCTGACAGGCCTTTAACATTCCTTAAAATAACAGAGGAAAAACGTTCCAGAAGCTGACCCCTCATTTATTATACCTTATCTGCGGATCTTTTTCCGAGCCCACAATGAAAATGACTGGTATGGGTCAGTTGACTGACGAGCGACTTTGGTATACCTACCACTCTAGGGCCGACCCCTCCATTAGCGGAGGTGTTGAAGCCTAAAGAGAAGTGAGGATGTAAATAGGGGGATACTACCACAAGAAGCGTAGCCAGCCACTTGCCTTTCTATACGCCGAGCGAAGCTCGATTGATGTTGTTGCATCGCATATCATAGACAAGATCGAAAGACGTCTTCCATACGAAAGGAAGGCGACTGGTCTCTTCTGATACCCTGTCAAATCCACGTCCACTTTCGGCTAATGGCTGGAGCACCCGCGCTCTTTGTTCTTTCACCGCATCTTTCACCTTTCCTCACTACCTTCATTCGTTACTTATCAACTGGTCTTGTCTTGGAGATGATAATCTAGCGAAGCAGCAGCTTACGGGCGCTGAATATATTAATGGTTCGTCCGATGAAACGGAATAAGGGAGATAAAAGCATTACAACACAGCTCCACCATGAGTAGCAAGTCTACTCACCTGCGACCCACCCTTCATAGGATTCTTCGATATTTTGCTCCCTCACTACCGACAATAGGGAGGCTTTGTATTTCGCAGCATGCCCTAAAATATAAATTTTTACTCGCTATGGCTAGCCCTTCAGCTGTGTACTTCAATTAAGTTTTGGCTCTCTCACTATCACAAGTAAACAAACGCTGTAAATAATTACTCAAAGGTTTATTATTTCTATATAGATCACTCGAACACGGACTTTGCCATTGTCACCATCTAACCAACTCATAGATACTACCTACCTTACCTACATATACCTACTTCACATTCAAGTTATTTGGAAGAAATAAACGCTCCAGACTCAGTTCGAAGAACAGGGATTATTAGAATTATTATTAGAATTATTATAAGAATATTATAAGAATTATTATAAGAATGATTATTAAGAATTATTATTACAGCCTAATTATTAGGAAATTCCATTACCAGATTGGTTGCGAAGGACGCAGAACTGTGTAAAACTCGAAAGAAATGGAGATTAGGCCTCTTTGGCGATTCAGACTCGTGTTTCTGATTATCGTAGTACGACCCTAAAGTTCTCGTAGGGAGCGAACGGTTTCGTCCTACGAGCTCCGCGTGGTCTCAAAAATTCTAAAAGTTCAATCTATTAATTGGTGAAAACGATCCTTTATTTCGAGGTTTTCGAGGTTGGGGCACTATTGAAACTTTCAACCTTAGTTTGCACCCTTCAGAAGTGTCTGACATCAACTAAAAGCTTCGCGGCACAACTAGACCCTAAATGGAGCCCATATACCAAATTTCATCAAAATGGGTTCATGGTAACTAAGGAAAGCCGCGCACAGCGGACGGACGGTAATTTTTTTCGATTTTTGGATTCTACTACTTACTACTACCTTGAAACGTAAACCAACAAATTTTGAGGGAGGTAAAAAAAAATTTTCTTGGTCGATTCCAAAGGTTTATTATTGAAAATAATAAACCAAAAGCGCTGCAAGTTATTGCACAATGGTTTATTATTTCACTGTATAGATCACCCGTCTACATAGAACGCGACTTTTTCATAAAAACGACCTGCAAACAATAACTTAGCTATCTGAGAGTTGTGTGAGCCTTCATTACGAAATTTGATTACTGGAAACACCACTGAGTACAACATGAAACTTATTAAAAGAAACGAACAACGATTGTTATTGATCATCTCAAATTTGTACGGAGATTAGGCGTCTTTTGCGATTCACCTTCGTGTTTTGATTTATTGTAAGTCCAACACTTATTACTCGTAGAGAGTGAACGGTTTGCCCTACAGAGCTCTGGATGGTGTCATTCGAAAAAATCAATTCAATTTTCACATTTTAAAATTTCCATTGTGAAATTAAAATTGAAAAATTTTTACAATTCAATAATTGAATTGTGAAAAAATTATTGTGAAAATTCAATTTTACTTTAATTTGAGACAAAAACACTTTTATATCGAGAGTTTTCGAGTAGGGCGATTTGAAAATTACAACCCATATATTTTTCAATCCTGAATCATTGAAAATAACCAAAAGCTTCTCGGCACGACTAGGTCCTAATGGAGCCCGTATACCAAATTCTGCTCATGGTAACTAAGGAAAGTGCGGCAAATTTGTTCAACTTTTTTTCTTGCTCGATTCCAAAGGTTCATTTATTGAAAATAATAAACCAAAAAGAGGGTCGTAATAAAACCTTGTTTTCTCTGCGTTTTAAAGCATTCTGAACAATTTTAGTGAATTTTCTCAATTACTTCACAAATAACATAACTTTACGAAATTCGGGTCAGTGAACATTGACATTTCTAGAGCTCAGGCCAGTTATGACTTCATCGCAATCGGACCAATAATAGCTGCAGATGAACGTAATTTTTCTATCAATAAGATTTTCTCAAAATCTTCGCTTGATTTCGTAGGGTGCGTGATTTTCGCTGGGGACTACCCATGCGCTGTAGACGTAAACACGAACATGCACTTAACTGGTGTCATGAAACTAGGTTACCCTCGAGTGAACTGTATTATCCTTTATTATAATCGATACCTTAAAGCACAAAGGCGCTATGTCCAAAAAAGGAGTTTTGAGAAAAACGCAAAAAAAGTTTTCACCAGTGCACAATGAGGAATTTCACCAAATTCTGTTTGCATTTTTCCTGAATAGTTATTGGTGTGGGATAGATGAAAATCGGGCTGATTTCGGAAAATAAGTCTCCTGTTATTTTTGGGAGACAATCAAAATTTTTGATTTCAAAACTAACCGGAAAACGGGACGTGAAGCGGGAACGCTCGCTGATTGGGCTGTTCGGATCGCCGTCTCCTCCCAGTGTTGCCCATTGGGACGACGAAATCGTGTTTTCTAAGAGAAAAGTTATCAAACAAAAACAGGGAAAACCTAATTTTCCCCATCTTGCTTTTTCTATTTTTTTCTTCAGTTTTTCGATTTCGAACTTTACTGTTTCGTGAAATTTTGCATCTGGGGACTATAGATTTCTCGATCTCAGCGCTTCAAGCGGCCATAAATGAACTATTCCAGGATGACGTCATTTTCCCGGTTTTTTTAAACATTCGTATTTTCTCTATTTTCTGTTTTGTTTATTCGTAAATTAGGAAGTTCGGGCTGGAAGTTTGCCTTAGGAGGTTTTTCGAGGTGCTGAATCCGATTTTGGGGTCAAAAATAGGAAATTCCGACATGGTGAAATTCCTCATTCCTAAAATAATGGCTTCGTACACTAAACTCATCAATTTCTTCAACAAATTTTCAACCTTCAACCTTTCAAGTCTTCAAAAAAGTTAATAATAGTTTTGTTACATTTTAGTTTTCTGAAATTAAAAAAAATAAAAATGTGGAAGATGGATAGGCATAACGCCTTTGTGCTTTAAGGTATCGATATGTTGTATTATTTTTTTATTTTTTGTTGTTCACAAGAATTGAAATCAGGATACTTACATATGCATCCTGCATTGCACATGAAAAGTCAGTAGCGATCACAGCGCGACGGCACAGATAAACCAATATGTTTATTATCGATCATAATACTTCTTGGTTATTAGTTACTTCTATACAAATTTGATTTGAAGCTTTTGACTGGCATGTTTGAAGAGTGTAAAGATTATTGAATGTGAGATATCTCTCAACACTGCAACAACGCATAACATATTTTTACTGTTTTCAAGTTTTTCATCATTAGATCAGAAATGTATTTTGTCTTTTCATCGGTAAAATGTTTATGTACTTTTATCTCTACCCAGTTTCTAATATTTTCCACTAAAAGCTAGAAAACGTCGAAATAGAAATAATTTTTTTATCTGGATGAACAAGATTACGAGTATTTATGACAACAGAGCACACCTATAAACCCTGCACTTCTCAGTCAACTCAATGGCGTTTCAGATGTACTTGGAGTTAGACTTTTTTCGACATAATAATTTTTTTTTACGTGATTTATTATTGCAACTGAATATTAAATAGCAAAATAGCATCTAGCAAAATTACATATCATGGCATAATAACGTTCTATCAAGATATTCAATCATCTTGATCTTTCAAAGAAATAGGGCTGTTAGATACAACCAGTTTTAGCGTAGAATACGCTTTAGCCATGGACTAACTAGCCGAAAATGGAACGCGGGATGGGAACGAAATGTGTGACATTAACATGACAACCAATATAACATATCACCAGATGTTTATTGCGACAAACCCGTTTGAAGTGAAGT
>CM019181.2:13807536-13829497 GCA_009739505.2 Apolygus lucorum | reverse complement strand
ACATACACTTACATATTGCCGTAAGTGTATATGTGTGTGTGTGTGTGTATGTGTGAAATAAAAATAGAAAGTTATGCAATTAGCAATAATAAATAATTCAAAATAAGCAAAATTTACTGTAATAAATTACACACATATCGTAACATAATTCATGAATAAGAGCGATATGAATACAGAGGAAAATTTAGAAGTAATAAGTAGAAAATTTAATTATGTATTTGCGATAGTATTATGGGAACCAAGTAGGAAAGTGTACTCTAAGTGTACTAAGTGTGTTTGAACTCATTCCAAATCGGATTGCTGCCATTTTCGGATAGTTTCTTCTAGAAAAGTTGTTCAATCCCAACCAAAAGTATCTGTTATTAGGAAAATCTATCATGACTTTAACAGCTCAAACAGATTCTTCCTGTTCAAAGATACAACAACTTCACGTTCTTTGTTTATCAATAATCATTTTTGTCGTTTCTCAGTTTCTGTGTACCTCACTGCATAATAGGATTTAATTGTTCCACGGTCTTTTAAAAACACTGTTTTTCTTGTGTACGAAATGAGACACTTATTTCAAGGGGGGTCCTCGTTATGCCTAGATGCTTTGTAAGTAAACGACAAAAGGCAGTCTGGGGGTCGTTTCGAGCGCAAATAAACAATCTTTTGTGAGCGACAATTGTAACCGCTCGAATCCGTGACCGCACACTTTAGTGCTTGAGACAAACTCCAAGGTGATGATAACCCGCTTCTTTACATCTCAAAACCCCTTTTCTCTCATTTTGCCTCCAATTCTCTCTTCTTTTTGTTTCTTCCCTTTATGCCATGGTCGGTTTGTATTTTTTCTCTTTCATTTCATACCACCCGTGTCATTGAATATTTCCACGCTCCCTCAGTTGGGAACTAGCACGGCGCCTTTTCTTCAAGTCTGACCGCACATCAATAACTTAGAACATTGACTTAACAGTAACGATAACGATCCACCCATTATGTCGCGCTGAGGTTCAGACACCTTTTGGATTGCCATTGGTAGGTTACGGTCAGCAGGTAGAATAGGTGGGTGGAGGTAAATGGAACACGGAGGAGGAATGCGAATCCATAAAATAGTCCTGTAATGGAATAATACGTGTTGATGCTGAATAATTGCTCTGTTTATAGCGTATAGGAAGGATATTCTTAACTTGAATGCTGCCACCAGAAGTAACAATCTTACCTTGCTAGTATTGCACATATTCTTGGATACCTACTCGACCAATGGCAATGGTTGCACTTCTGGAGAACGACAAGGTTTGCCTTGCAGAACAAGTATAGAAAAGTCCCAACAAATATTTTCATTTGGGCTGGATCTGGGGGTTGCAACTTACCAAAATAGGTAAACCAGAAAAGGGAATTGGAATGGAAGAAGGGGGTGGCACAAAATGGATACCACGCCTCTTTATGTGCATCGCATTTTGGTTTATGGGGAAGATATTGTGTCGAAGTTCAATACGCTGGTCCAGCATCCAGGTTGACTCAACTTCTTCCCGATCACTTCTAGTGCTATCCAAATGGCTGTGTATCGAGTCACAGTGCTCGAGGATGAAGAGAAGCCAAGAAGCCAATTTTATAGCTCACACAACTGATAGGACAATCCTGATTTCGTCCCTACCACTTCCAGTGATCTCCAGGAAGCTGTGTTCTAAATCTCATCTCTATTACCCACACACCTCACCACTTATTCCTGTAGCTTTCAGCATTCTCCAAGAGGCTGTGTACCAGACTTCAGCACTCTAAGATGAACTGAAGAACAGTCAGCTCTATAGATCTCATTAATAATGTGATTACCTGTTCTTTCGCCACCAAGAGGCTTTGTACCAAATTTCAGAGCACTAAGTTGAACAGTAGAGAAGTTATTGATAGGTAAAGAGTTTCTAAGCTCACAAAGCTGACCTTAACCCCCAAACACATATCTGCGCTTCAAAGAGAGACTATTGGAAGTGGTAGAGAAGAACTCAATAGGTTCAGATCATCTTTGAGGGCCATGAAGCTGACATCCCTCCTGATTATCCTAGAGTGCTGAAATTCGCTGAACAGCCCCCAAGAAACCACTGCAGCTGACGGAAATTAAGTCAGCTGGATGAAGAGGCATAACTTCAATACATACTATCGCAAATCATTACAAGGCGTAATATTACTCCGCAAAAAACACTCCGCATGAGAAAGGGTTCTCAGCATGAAAGGCGAGGTATCGATGTTGCGACAACCGAACCCTCCCTATCTATACCAACTCTGGTATTTTTGGAGGATTTAATTAAACACCCAGATTTAATTAAATCCTAATTAAACTTAAATTATACCCTGATTTGTTATGTTTTTTCTGGTGAAGAGACATCAGCCACAAATCAGGTCCTTTAGTTTAATACTATTGTGAATGTAAGGGAATTTCTTCCTATTTTGGCTCGAGAATCGAACTTGGGATTGTGAACTCAACACTTTAAAATCGTTAGAGGACTGTTTTCCTATAGGTACGGTGGTGTGTGTCTCTACGGGTGGTGTGTGTGTGGAAAAGCGTTATAAATTTAACATACAAAGACACATTCATCGAAAATTGGCGAACTTTTAAGGAATAAAAGGGACTTACAAGTTCTACAGATCTTCAAGGCTTCCCGGCGCCGGAATGCGATTGTCCTGGTAGCCAATTTATACAATTTAGCGTTCAATTTACGATGGGAGATTTGAGAGAAGAGGGAACCAACGGGATACAGATTAGATTGATAGTATCAGAGAATCGGGCAGACGATTCGTGGAATCAGCGCTATCTTTGGTGAGTCGACAAAACAATAAGGTGGCCCAATTCAAACGGCGGAAATCAGAGTATATAGACAAAGGAGGTTTTGATTGGTTGTATTCGATTTTGTCTGGCATCATTTTTACATGATAGGTAGGTTGGTTTATTATTTTCAATAATGAACCTTTGGAATTGACCAAGATAAAAAGTTTAACCCCCCTCTCAATATTTGTTGGTTTACGTTTCAAGGTACGTAGAATCCAAAAATTGAATACAAATTTTGCCGTCTATCCGCCGTCCACCGTCCGCCATGGAGCGATTTTGATGAAATTTTGTATATGGGCTCCATTTGGTGTCTAGTTATGCTCCAAGCTTTTGGTTGATATCAGTCCTCCAATCCAATATATCACTCCTAAGGGTTGAAAAATAAGGATTGACATTTTGAAAACGCCCTAGCTCAAAAAATGTCAATGTATAGGGATTGTTTTTCATCAATTTAAGATAGTATTGAATTTTTAGAATTTTTTAGAGACCACGCGGAGCCCTGCAGAACAAACCGTGAGCTCCTTACGAGAACTTGAGGGTTAGACTTACGATAAATCAGAAACACGAGTGTGATTCACATTCGAATCGCAAAAGAGGCCTAATCTCCGTTCAAATTTTCGTTGATCATAATGCGATCCTTCAAGTTGTACTCAGTTTTGCGTCCTTAGCAACCAGTAATCAAATTTCCTCAAGAAGGCACCGACAACTCCCTCTTTCTTTGAACTGAGTGTGAAGCGTTTATTTCTTTTGAATTCCTAAACTTGATTGTGAAGTAGGTATGTAGGCGTAGTAGGTTGGCTTTGACAATGGCAAAGCCTTATTCTTTGCAGACGAGTGCTCTACATAAAAATATGATAAACCTTTGTGTAATAATTTGCAGCGTTTTTATTGACGGATAGACAAATAATCTATCCATTTCATCCTTCAGTAGATACTGATAGTTCTCAGCCTTGGAGAGACCTCTGTAAATGATTGGGAGGAAGCCAAATGAATACTTTGAAGTACAAGTTGAACTTTTCATTTGTACATCCTGAGCACTGGAATCAGGTATGCCACCTCTTGGATACCACTGTAAGCGTTAGAGAATTCAGATAAGCAGTTTGAGCCCTTTTATCTCATATTGAGTGCTCAGTGTCCTGAGCACATCCTGAGCTCTGCCACACCTACGACCTCCTGGATACCACTGTAAGCGTTAGGGAATTCAGATAAGCAGTTTGAGCCCTTTTATCTCATATTGAGTGCTCAGTGTCCTGAGCACATCCTGAGCTCTGCCACACCTACGACCTCCTGGATACCACTGTAAGCGTTAGGGAATTCAGATCAGCAGTGTGAGCCCTTTTATCTCATATTGGGTGCTCGGTGTCCTAATCCAAACTTGAACCATCCTTTGTGTAGTTTCCGAATAGTTCTGTTGGGTCCTCCTATGGCAGAGGTGTAATGGCGGGTAGGCGATAGATGTCGTAGCGTCAAGTCGCGGAGGCGGCTCCCTCATTGTCTCGCTCGTACAGAGCAGGACGAATGGTAAATGGGTGTAAAAACGAGAAGGCGAAGTGGAAGGGGGCAGAGACTTCTCGGGAGAATGTTGGCTTTTTTATCTTTTTTTCCGTAACTTTACCGTCGGGCTATTAGGCTCACCCCCTGCTGGTCCGGCCGATTGCACTAACCGGTAATGAACCCAAACGCCCACCCTCTATAAATAAATCCTTTTCTCAGGACATGAATCAAAGCATCTGTGGTAAATCACCGGCTTCAAGTGCCGCGCCTTCTTATTGGGGAAGGCGCACCCCCGCGTCGTCGTGCCGCGTGTTTCCGATGTGCCGCGATGGTGCCGAAAAAAAGTGACGCGGCGACGAATTTGTTATTTTTTTCTCTCTCGAAAGACAATCAAAAGTTTTGATTGAAAAGGTGATGATCACTTCCAATGCGCCGGTCAAAATAAAATTGCCTGGTGGAGGAGGAAATCATGTTTTATGAGATCCCTTATTACGGCTGTCACCATCGCCGACAAAGCACTAACGGAATGAGCTGAAACCCGTTTCAAAGTTGTAGGATTGAACGGACCAGTTAGTGGTGACTCTCGCAACTCCTCATACTCAACGATTTGCCAATTTATTACGACTTGGATGGCGAAAAAACTGATGAAATTATCTGATTAAGTGATGAAATTGTCTGGCGAAAGTAAACTTGTGGTGCACACATTTCAGTAGTTAATCTAAAAAAAGTCTGCCAAGTGGGTGTAGCACATAGCTTCCTCGTATCCATTCTTCCTCATATCCATCGATCGTATAGATGATCCAGTGTATAGTAGTGAATCTCAAAACATGCCAATTTTGGTGGAGTCTGTTTAGAATCCCTGAACGTGGCTGGCCCGGGACTAACCTTTCTATTTATAACAGTACATTTTTTATTGTCAATTGTCACCATTTGCCATCCGTTTCCAAAGCAACATAACATGAACAAAGCGTGCCTTCAGCACTTCGCGTCACTTGGGATTAGGGATGGGACATCGTATGGAAAACATCGATGTCGATAACATAGAAAGGTGGAAAATCGATGTTTTTAAAAAGCAGGAAATTTAATTCATCTGTCAACCAATTAGAATCAAGGGAGAAAACCTGATGAGGCTGCTCTTCCTCCATTCCTAAGAAGTAGATAAGAAATGTTTTCTTTTGAAGTGCTTTTATTTCACTGGATAACCTACTCCATTATAATTTTTTTCATTCGTGATAAATTATGGCATTTTTATGCACTTCATATCGATATCCCATACCTTCCCCATTTCCATTATTGGTTCAAGCATTGTTACCATTTAGCTAAGGAAGTGAATGGACAGAAATGCGAAGAGGTGGCTGATCACAACTATTGAAAGGTGGGAGATATTCTTCAAATTCCAAGTAAATTCAATGAAGTTATCTGGTCTGAAATTGGATTTTGTCTGGTTCCCTTGCAGTACCTAGTAGGTCAAATTTATCAAACGATGTTATCAGACCATCTCGTCGACATATCGATATCATCGGACCGAAACATCGATGATTAAAAAACATAGATGTTGAAAACATCGATATTACGAGCAAAACATCGATGTTTCGATATTATCGATATGGATGACCCATCCCTACTTGGGATGCCAATGACAACGGACAGACATCTTTTCCAGCCGGCTTTACTCGCTGGGGGCAGTGATTGCGCACGTTCCCGGGCTCATTGAGCTGACGTTGCCCGTTGGCAGCAAAAAGCAATAAAAACTATGTATTTGTAAACACATTTACTTTCCTCTACAAACGTCTGTCAAATGGGTGTGGTAAATAGCTTCTTCGTATACATAAGACGATTGTATAGATAATCATACGGATAGAGGGTAAACAAAACTTCAATCTCCCTACCGCTCCTTTTCAATTTTGATGATCGGATGACTATTAAATTTGTAAAGAACTATCTAGAGTTTAACCACATAACCTCTGAAAATCCCATCAAAATCGAATGAGCTATGGAAAGTACGTGATTGATCAGGAAAAAGGTTCATTGATAGAAAACCAACTTTCACAGTCAAAACACTTTAATTAAACGGCGATCGGTTCAGATATATTCCAGATTTCGATACAAAATAAATTGTTCTTGGTATGATATAGCTATCTAACGATAAGTACCTACCTATCGGAAAAATGTGGTGAAATCACAAAAAAAGAAGAGTTTAAATAAAGAATAGTTCCTAAAGGAGCTCCTGCTACCTCTATTGTCAACGACAAATGTATATAATGGTAGGTTGCCTGACCAGGACGTCTCACACAGTCATCACTATGGCTTCTCTGAGGGGGGATTCGTGACTTGAACGACGGTGCTGATGGCGATGGCCACTTGACGAATAAAACCAACGAGAGCGAAGATGATAGCGGTGAGAGAGATGCAGAGCGATGCAGTGGAAGCTAAACAGAAGAAAATTCATTCCCATCAGAACACTGGCGTGTAAGTGGAGGACGTGTGGGGGTTCTGCGATCTGGTATTACGAGTTGGTACTTCGTACTTACAGACAAGGCCGATTTGAAGAAATGCAGTGATGAAGGAAGCAGCCTCCAGGAAGAGATGTACGGGATACAGGGACCCAGAACTGGTTTGCAAGCGAATTTTGGCTTGAGGAGGATTCGAAGGATACTGAGACCTTTGGAAAGATGGCTCGGTGCTTGGCTGACAGGGACGAGACGAATCAATGGAATGACGCTCTCTGGAGAATAAAGAATGGGAATAGCAAATTGCGCAGGCGCTGGTCCAACTGGGCGACTATTTCTTTCCCTCAATGACGTCGAAGATAAGGAAAGCAGCAAAGTCAGAGTACAAAGATAGAGTAGCAGGTCTTCTTGATTTGCCCTAACAGTACGCGCAGTAAGGATTCCACGTTGGGGCATACATAGTGGCGACCAATGATCCGATCACGATAAATAGGCAGTTCAAAAACACATAGGTGTCCTTTTAGCGCAGTTGGAGTGTCTAAAATTGAACTTACGATGTATAAGGGATCATCTACAACCCAACCCGCATAATCCCTGAAAACTTCATCTAAATCGGGCTGTAACTTATTGATGGTTCGCTCGTCAGAATAATGCGGTCACAGACTGACTGACGAGCAGAGAGACAGACGGAAACGAATCTAAAATTGTTCAGGAAGGTCGAAAACGTAAAACGCGAGTGAAAATGTTGATTTTGATTCCCCATAAGTGAAAACAATGCTTCCATTACCATGGCAGAGTCGGAAGCAAAATGTCCTACTACTTCACAAAATAATTGGACAACAACTGCAGGAGGAGGTGCTGTATTATTCTATTATTTTTTATTATTGAGAATTTTATTATTATTATTTATTTTATTAACAATTTTTTTTATTGAGAAGAGAAAAGATAATGTTAATTGTTCTCATCATGATCGATTTGGTCATCATGCCACTTAAATGAATGAAGTTGAGAGCAACAGGTCCACCCTATGGTCAAAAGGTTCTCCTCCATAATTTTTTGGCGTTGAGTCGGAAATCCAACATGTTTCTGACAGGCCTTTAACATTCCTTAAAATAACAGAGGAAAAAACGTTCCAGAAGCTGACCCCCTCATTTATTATACCTTATCTGCGGATCTTTTTCCGAGCCCACAATGAAAATGACTGGTATGGGTCAGTTGACTGACGAGCGACTTTGGTATACCTACCACTCTAGGGCCGACCCCTCCATTAGCGGAGGTGTTGAAGCCTAAAGAGAAGTGAGGATGTAAATAGGGGGATACTACCACAAGAAGCGTAGCCAGCCACTTGCCTTTCTATACGCCGAGCGAAGCTCGATTGATGTTGTTGCATCGCATATCATAGACAAGATCGAAAGACGTCTTCCATACGAAAGGAAGGCGACTGGTCTCTTCTGATACCCTGTCAAATCCACGTCCACTTTCGGCTAATGGCTGGAGCACCCGCGCTCTTTGTTCTTTCACCGCATCTTTCACCTTTTCCTCACTACCTTCATTCGTTACTTATCAACTGGTCTTGTCTTGGAGATGATAATCTAGCGAAGCAGCAGCTTACGGGCGCTGAATATATTAATGGTTCGTCCGATGAAACGGAATAAGGGAGATAAAAGCATTACAACACAGCTCCACCATGAGTAGCGAGTCTACTCACCTGCGACCCCACCCTTTATGGGATTCCTCGATATTTTGCCTCCTCACTATCGACAGTAGGGAGGCTTTGTATTTCGCAGCATGTTCTAAAATATAAATTTTTATTCGCTATGTCTAGCCCTTCAGCTCTGAACTTCAACTAAGTTTTGGCTCTCACTATCACAAGTAAACAAACGCTATTATTATTTCTATATAGATCACTCGAACACGGATTTGCCATTGTCACCATCTACCAACCATAGATACTACCTACCTATCATAAATCTACTTCACAATCAAGTTTATTTTGAAGAAATAAACGCTCCACACTCAGTTCGAAGAAACAGGGATTATTAGGTATTATTATTATAGCCTAATTATTAGGAAATTCCATTACCAGATTGGTTGCGAAGGACGCAGAACTGTGTAAAACTCGATGAAATGGAGCTTAGGCCTCGTTGGCGATTCAGACTCGTGTTTCTGATTAATCGTAAGTACGACCCTTAAGTTCTCGTAGGGAGCGAACGGTTTGTCCTACGGAGCTCCGGGTGGTCTCAAAAAATTCTAAAAATTCAATACTATTAAATTGGTGAAAAATCGATACCTTTATTTCGATAGTTTTCGAGCTGGGGCACTATTGAAAATTTCAACCCATTAGAAGTGTCTGACATCAACTAAAAGCTTCGCGGCACAACTAGACCCCAATTTTTTTTCGATTTTTGGATTCTACGTACTTTGAAACGTAAACCAACAAATTTTGAGGGGGGGGGGGGCTAAAAAAAAATTTCTTGGTCGATTTCAAAGGTTCATTATTGAAAATAATAAACCAAAAGCGCTGCAAGTTATTGCACAATGGTTTATTATTTCACTGTATAGATCAGCAACAAACAATAACTTAGCTATATGAGAGATGTGTGAGCCTTCATTACGAAATTTGATTACTGGAAACACAACTGAGTACAACATGAAACTTACTAGAAGAAACGGACAACGATCGTTATTGATCATCTCAAATTTGTACGGAGATTAGGCGTCTTTTGCGATTCACCTTCGTGTTTTGATTTATTTTAAGTCCAACACTTATTACTCGTAGAGAGTGAACGGTTTGCCCTACAGAGCTCTGGATGGTGTCATTCGAAAAAATCAATTCAATTTTCACATTTTAAAAATTTCTATTGTGAAATTGAAATTGAAAAATTTTTACAATTCAATAATTGAATTGTGAAAATTCAATTTTACTTTAATTTGAGACAAAAATACTTTATACACATAAATACGTATATTTCTCAGTCCTTAGAAGTCATTGAAAATAACCAAAAGCTTCTCGGCACGACTAGACCCTAATGGAGCCCATATACCAAATTCTGCTGGTAACTAAGGATAGTGCGGCAAATTTGTTCAAATTTTTTCTTGCTCGATTCGAAAGGTTCATTTATTGAAAATAATAAACCAAAAAGGGGGTAGTAATAAAACTTTGTTTTCTGCGTTTTAAAGCATTCTGAACAATTTTAGTAAATTTTCTCAATTACTTCAAAAATAACATAACTTTACGAAATTAGGGTCAGTGAACATTTCTAGAGCTCGTGCGAGTTATGACTTCATCACAATCGGACCAATAATAGCGACAGACGAACGTAATTTTTCCATCAATAAGATTTTCTCAAAATCTTCGCTTGATTTCGTAGGGTGCGTGATTTTCGCTGGGGGACTACCCATGTGCTGTGGACCGTAAACACGAACATGCACTTAACTGATGTCAAGAAACTAGGTTACCCTCGAGTGAACTGTATTATCCTGTATTATAATCGATACCTTAAAGCACAAAGGCGCTATGTCCAAAAAAGGAGTTTCGAGAAAAACGCAAAAAAAAGTTTTCGCCTGTGCACAATTCCTAAAATAATGGCTTCGTACACTAAACACAAATTTTCAACCTTCAACCTTCAACCTTTCAAGTCTTCAAGAAAGTAAATAATAGTTTGTTAAATTTTAGTTTTCTGAAATTAAAAAAATGAAAATGTGGAAGATGGATAGGCATAGCGCCTTTTTGCTTTAAGATATCGATATGTTGTATTATTTCCCATTTTTTGTTGTTCACAAGAATTGAAATCAGGATACTTACATATGCATCCTGCATTGCACATGAAAAGTCAGTAGCGATCACAGGGCGACGGCACAGATAAACTAATTTTCGGAAGGAACTGTTAATATTGATCATATTATATTCTTGGTTATTAGTTCCTTCTATACAAATCTGATTTGAAGCTTTTGACTGGCATGTTCGAAGAGTGTAAAGATTATTGAATGTGAGATATCTCTCAACACTGCAACAACGCATGCTTAATATATTTTTTTCTGTTTTAAAGTTTTTCATCATTAGATCAGAAATGTCTTTTGTCTTTTCATCGGTAAAATGTTTATGTACTTTTAACGCTACCTAGTTCTAATATTTGCCACTGAAAGCTCAAAAACGTCGAGATAGAAATAATTATCCTTCTTATCTGGATGAACAAGATTACGAGTATTTATGACAACAGAGCACACCTATAAACCCTGCACTTCTCAGTCAACTCAATGGCGTTTCTGATGTACTTGGAGTTAGAGACTTTTTCGACATAATATTTTTTATTTAATTTTTTTTTACGTGATTTATTATTGCAACTGAATATTAAATACAATCCATCTAGCAAAATTACATATCATGACATAATAACGTTCTATCAAGATATTCAATCATCTTGATCTTTCAAAGAATTAGGGCTGTGAGATACAACCAGTTTTTTGTCTCTTCTAGCATTTGTTAAACATAGGATAGTTTCGAATATTTTTGAACAACGTCGTTGAAATAAGATAATACTTTCAAGCTCTGATTTTTATTTATGAGCATCTCTGTTGAATGACGGTTACGGATCAATGAGTACTCGGAGTAGGATTTATAAACTAGTATTATGTATAGCATTCAAACTTTAAATTAAACTTTCAAAAATTGGAGTAGACTTTCAGAGAAATGAATTAGACCGACCTACATACGTGAAATGATCAATAACATCAAGAAAGGAACAGTGATCCCTCCCCTGTTGCTTGGTAGGTACCACATTTCTTACCAAATAGCTCAGCAATCTTTCTCGTTGCAAGTTCAGTTTTATTAATAATAAATAAATAGCTTACCTTCAGATGTTCAAATCTCCGTGTTTAGTGTTGTTGTTCACTTGCATGATTTGTATTTACTATGTATAGTAAAGCAATGAGGAGAGCTCATATATGAGGAGCTTGATTCCAAAAGGTTCTATATCTATTTTGTTCAAACGTAAGAAAAACGCGAAAAACCATAGCGACCTGAAAAACGTGCTATAAACCAATGATGTTATTTAAAAAAACATATTTCTAAATTATAATAAATGTTTTTGGAAAAAAAGGTAAATTAGTTCAAAGTTTAAAATAATGTTGAACGAGATTTGATATATTAAATTTATGGATATGGTACTTTTTGAAACAAAACGTGGCTTTTAGTACTTTTTGGAATCAAACGAAATGGATATAATATTTTTTGAAAACCAACGAAATGGATATACCTTAAAACCGTCAAACTTTACCCCACCAGGGGTAACTTTACCCCAAAAAGTGAGAATCTTCAATTGTGACGTAAGCGTGGTAGAACTTAGATAAAAGTTAGCTATTGTGTTTTCGTTATTCTCCACATCCTAGAGAATCGATGCGGCTTGCGATGGCGCCTTTATCCATGTTATCAGCTGTTATCAATCATAGTTTCCTGTTCAGCTGTTTTTGTCCTGTTTCTCGTGCTCCAAAATTTCTTCCATATCAGGTGTTAGGAGTGGATTTACCAGGCAAGCCCTCATCATATCACTTTCAATATCTTATTTTGAACAAAATACACTAATCAAGTTCTCAAAAAAGTGTTTTCTTAGTTATGCCTTTGTTTACCAAAAATTTGATGGTAACTTTACTCCAAAAACCGGGTATCTTTACTCCACTATAAAGGTTGGGATAAAGGTAGCCTCACTCATATTTTTCTTATTTAATCTCGAAAAATATTTGAGTTTTATAATTTTCGCAGTGTTGAATGTAAGGTTTCTAGTGTATCTCATGTTGCAGAAGTAGGAGGTGGGGAGAGAAGAAATGAGAAAAAGCTTGGTACGCACCCCTACAGAAACTTTACAACAATGATATGAACATAAACGTGCTTTGGTCTCATAAGTTGTGATTTACAATATTATTTACTCGTGGGTTAACTTTGAAATTTACCATCGCAATTCATTTTGAAAGTTATCGAATGTGAAACAGACTTTTTCTGTGATTTTGTTAAGTCATTCGTTTATCGTTTATTGTCCTTTAATATTTCTTTACTTGTAGAAAGTTTGGCTCGATTACCTACATAAGTCTCTATACTGGAAGACTGAAATTGTGATCTCTTAACCAGAAATATTGCATTTCAAGCAAATTTGTTGAAATAAATGATCATTGGAATTTATAGTTTTCTTAAGTATAACTTGTATTTTTCAAGCTGAAAAGTTCAATTTTTCAGAATATATTTTTAAATAATATATTATTGGTTATAAATACTTGATATTATCAAGTATTTCTGGGGTAATGAATTCAATCCCGACTAGTAACATTGCACCACTGCCCGTTTCTGTAGCGATAACCATGAGTTTTTCAGAGTGGAGTAAAGATAGACGCACTCGTAGGTAACTTTACTCCAACATTTAATCAATTAAATCTGGGGGATCAATGAGTTCGACCACTCAAAATGTTCAGAAAGCCCTGAAAATCAATGCACTTATTAAAAAAATCAATTTAACCCATTTCGAGTGGGAGAAATTGTGTTTGGAAATGTTTTGGAGTAAAGTGAGTAAATGGGGTAAAGTTTGACGGTTTTACGGTCCTACTTTTTGAAACAAAACGGATAAGAGACCGCCATTGTGCTGGATATAGTAAGACCTTTTGAAATTAAGCGGAATGTTCACCCTCGTTTTTCAAGGGAAGAGATGATCTTTTGCTCCAAAACGATCGCATTTTTGTGACGAACTACCCCCTTAAAACCCTGGGAAAGTGTTAACTCAATTTCGATAAAAAATGGTCTTTAGTAGGTATCATCTGGAATCTTTTTTCATAAATTTCTATTTATGAATGGAATTATGATTTTGCGTCATTAAAAAATATCAAAAACTAAAGTAGTAGCAGTATTTGTTGAAGTAAAGATTGATCGAGGTTAAAAAATTGTAATAACCCTTCCCAGGGTTACGGTAAGAAAGGGCTCTCAGGCCACATGTGACCCTGATTTGTTAAATAAAACCGTCAATCAATCAATGTAAAAACAAGAATAAATTCGAACTTATTTTCCTCTTAATACGAAGTTAATGCAGATTCTCTTCTTGATCATGTAAAGTTTGCTCCGTTGATGATGTCATGATGGGGAGAACATCCCTGTTCAGGCGAGAGGGGCGCCTTGTCGAATTACTACCAGCAGTGAACTGAGGAAGCCACTTCTAAACCTCAGTTTGCATCTATCCGATAACTATTTACAAATCTTTCTTTAATTTGTCACCTGAGCGGATTTTTGAAAATTAAAAAAAAAGTTTCTAACAATCATTAAAAAATGAATAAATGAATTTCAATAACAATTGAAAAAATCATAAAGAATATGCAATTACTTGCTTTGAACAACGATAGCCAGTTGGTGGATGAAGAAAGAGGGAGATCTCTAATTAATTTTGATTAGTTTAATGTGAAAATATCGATTGGTATCACTTATATTGACGGAAAATAATAACTTTGAGATGGAATCCGCCACTACAAAATTTATCTTCAACTCTCAACTATGTCAATAACAATAGATTGTTTGTACTGATGTACGAAGCAGCCCAATTATTAAATTAAAACTCTTCATATTATAAAATAGATAAAAAGCTGGATAAAGTGCTGAACACGAACGTGTACAGAAAGGGAATAAAAAACTCGTTTATATACAAAATTTATAATCATATAAAAATTTCTTAAAATATTTACAAAATCACAATTTTTGAGAATTAGTCATTTTCAACTCGTATAGAAAATTTAAAAAAAACATAAGTATACAAAAACGTAGGCGAGATTTCCTACAGTTTATTTATTTAAAATAAATAAGGCATCACAAATAATATTTTCATTAAATACATTTAATGCCCAAATTGATGGATTCATCGAGTACCTCGATTTCTACACTAAGCTCAATTAAGAGCCTCCTTAAAGAAAATTCGTAGGAAAAAATATGAATGAGAAAATCATTATTTTTGCAATATCACTATACAGCAGGTCTTGGACACAGACATTGTAATTATTGTAAATTTTTCAATTCACTGATCAAATATTGAACAAACGGAAAGGAATATAATGATGAGTTCTTGTAGAGTTGCAATTAGAGGAACCTCAATTGAAAATTATACATACTAGAATGGAGACGGAAATCTTGAAAATACCGTACTTGCACGTATTTACCTACCTAATAATACTATATTGCACATCTCAATGACATTTTGGCGTTCTGTATTACTAAAAATAGGTAGGTAATTCAATTTAACCTCATCATTAGGTAAATTTGAAACCAAGAGGAATACACATACAAAATTCTCTATAATCTCCAAGTCATGGAAGGGGCTTGGATGGACGGAGTCGTTGAATCGTAGGAGATCCATTCATGTTCCAATACCATTATGATACGTATTAATTATTGGTTATATGCATTGTTGGAAGACATATTGATTTGAATTTTCGAGTGAACTACAATTTTCACATGCTTGAAAGAAATTACGAACAAATTAAGGATTGATGCCATTAACAAACTTTAATTTAGACCGGAAAAAGGTAGCTTTTAAGGTCTTAACATAATCCTGTCATTCCGTTACTGGAGGGGAAACGTTCATTAACTACACAAAATCATTGTGATAATTAGAATCAATCTGCCATTGATTTACTGTAACTCTATTGTTACGACGACAAATGTAATTGTGAAAAAAAAAAAAAATTAAACGACCAGTCTGAAATTTATAAACGAGGTGTGGAAACGACAGACCTCCGACAATGCTCAAGTTTTAGAGAAATCGTTTGCGCTTGCATAATGGCTAAAATAATTGATCCAGGGGCGCTGAAATTCAGAGGAGACCGTAGTTTAAACAATTTGACCGGATAAATGAATTGCAGTTTAAAAAAATTCTACTATTGATGTTCATCACTCACAAAAATATACGATCGTATTTGTGCCAGCGTAGTTTATACAATCTTTTCAACTTGACGTTATGAATTCACCTTATCACGCAAGAAAAAAAATGGCATTTTCGGATTATAAATTACAACAGAATACGAAATTTATTGGTTTGTACTTTGTTCGTATGTGTGTTTGTAATTTTAATGATACAATACCGATGAAAACTGAAATAATGAACGTAGAATCGTAGTAATTTCTAGTGTTTTGTTGAATGTGAAGACAAAATATGTATAGTAGTTTCGTTTTATTGAAAAATGGGAGTTTCTGGTTGAAGATGATACCAGTAATTTCTGTGAATAGTGTACCTACTTTTTAATCAATCTATAACTGGGAACCTTAGTATTGCCTAAAGCTTCTTTAGATTTGTCTTAGCTTTTCAATAGTAGAAAATATCATCTATAAAACAAAGAACAAAAATCAGTTGTAGCGTCTATTACCGCCTATGGATGAACTAGTACCTAACGTGAAAGGTGATATTTTACTATTGTCCAACAGTCGAAATTATTTCAAAATTACCTCAATATTCATTTATAACTAAAACAAACGATTGATTTTGATGTGATGAATAACTTCCATAATATGGATACATATTATGTATATTTTTTTTCGAAGTCCGCTCCAGACCTTGTGCACTACACATTAGGTGCTGCAATAAATAATTCAGAAAGAAGTCTTCTAATAAATTTGTTTCAATTTTCAAAATCATTACTGCACCAATATTTCTTATTTAATGGATTTTTTCACGGATTTTGATGTTGAGGTCTAAACAATCACAGTCTGTTATGAATTCATTTAGTAAAGATTGGTTCATTCATTTATTTTTAGCGAGAATACCAACAAAATTCAAAAACATCAATTAAAATTTGACTCCGATTTGGATCTCTAAAGTTTTCACCTACTTGGGAATCAGCGTAGTGGACGGATTTACGACTGTAAGAATTGCACATGTCGACTCATCAGCTCACAAGGCCTTACTTAGTTTCAATACGTTTCTCTCAATCACAGAAGACAATATTATGTAGGTAGAGAAGGACACAGTATAAAAATTAATTTACAATTTTAAGGAAATCAGTCACAGTCGTGAGACTAGGAGTCTTTGTCGTCCGGCGCGAGGTGGAGGGAAGTGGACGAGGCGCCGAGGTTGTGCGTGAGACTGTGTCGCCGCAGGTCGCAGTTCCGTCTGAACACCTTCCCGCAGGACGGACAGTTGTAGGGCTTGATGTCCGTGTGAGTGAGGAGGTGCGTTTTGAGGTTCGATCTCTGGTTGAAGGATCGGGAGCAGACGGGGCACTTGTGGGGCGACTCCTCGAGGTGGAGGATCTTGTGGACGGCCAGCGTTCGACTCTGGCAGAACCCTTTGCCGCACTCGCCGCACTTGAAGGGCTTCTCTTTACTGTGGATGTACCTGGAGACAACAGAAATAGAAACGATCGATTAGTTTTGTCTGCCAGGTCGTGAGACTCATGGAGATTTCATCGAGTTCATTTAACCCTCGGATAAACGCAGCCTAAAAAAAAAAAAAAAAAAACGCTGCAAATTACAAAGGTGGAGAAAAAACATCGATCGCATTTCGGTCAGCTAAAATTTGAATGAAGATTAGGCCTCTTTTGCTATTCACATTCGTGTTTCTGATTTATCGTAAGTCCAACACTTAAATTCTCGTTGAGAGCGAACGGTTTATCCTACAGGGCTCCGCGTGGTCTCAAAAAATTCTGAAATATTACCGCTGGAATCATCCAAATCGAACAATAATTGCCACAGAAAAATGGGAAAAATGGTTAATTCAGTTATGTTTTTCTCATAAAAGTAGCTAAACTTGAAATTTCCAAGGATTTTAGAAATTAATTAGGGCATGGAGCTTGGGAATTAAAAACTGAAATATTGCCGCTGGAATCATCAAAATTGAACAATAACTGCCACAGAAGTATGGGAAGAACTTGGGAAAAACCGTTTATTCAGTACCTAGTTTTTCCCATTTTTCTCTGGCAATCATTGTTTGATTTTGATGATTCTAGCGGCAATATTTCAGTTTTCAACTCCCTAGGGCCGTGCACTAATGAATATCTAAAATTCTATAAAATTTCAAATTTAGGTACAACTTTTTAAGTTTTGGCGCTTTTGATTTCGTGAAATACTAACCCGGCATGAGTAACAAACGAAGACCGACTGAGACCCGTTCTCATAGGGAGCGGACGGTTTGTCCTACAGCTCCGCGTGGTCTCTAAAAATTCTAAAAATTCAATAATATCTTAAATTGACGGAAAAACAATACTTTTATATCAAAATTGTTTGAGTTAGGGGCGTTTTCAAAATTTCAACCCTTATTTTTCAACCCTTAGAAGTGACTTACATCAACCAAAAGCTTCGGGGCACAACTAGACACCACATACCAAATTTCATCAAAATCGGTCATTGCTAAGTGAGGAAAGTGCGGACGGACGGCCAAATTTTTATTAGATTTTTGGATTCTAAGTACCTTGAAACGTACTGAACCAACCAATTTTGAGGGGCGTAAAAAAAAAATTTTTTTTCTTGGTCGATTCCAAAGGTTTATTATTGAAAATAATAAACCAAAAAACGATGATACGCGCGGTGCATTTTGATAAAACGGTTTTTGAGAGAGGGAAAGAGTTATGAGAAATAGAAGAAAGTTAATTTTTTGTGTATTACAAACTCTATTGTATAAGGGAAACCAACTTAAATGAATAGGAACTTTGTGGAGGTCATTGAACAAAACTATGAGGTAGAAAAATGACAGAAAAATGTATTTGTGTCTACTTTATTTGTGTTGAAAATTAAAACTGGACACAATAGGTATAATAAACCTATTTGAGTTATGTTGCCAATGAATTGTTTAGCTCGATGAATATATTATGTTCATCGAGCTAAACAATTCATTGGCAACATTACTCAAAGGAAAATTTCAATTTTTCTGAACATAGATAATTTGACAAGAAAATCCCGCTTTATGAAGAAAATTCCAGGTGTATTGATTTGATAAAATCAGCTGTAGGTGGCTCCTCTGACAGGCCAACTTATTATTATTATTATGAAGTAGGAAGGTAACGAGAAAGGAACTCTAAAATCCACTCGGTAGGGGGCATAGCAACCTTTAAAAACTAAATTTTGTATAAATTTGATACCGTGCAGTTCTAAGGGTTAAGGCTGAATGTCGCCGATTTCAGTAAGATTATTTTTCGCACACAATAATTGTCCAAAATCGATTAGAAATGCTGCCGTCAATCCGCCGTACGTGACTCTTTCCTTAGTTACCATAGACCAAAATGATGAAATTTGGTATAATATACCATAATACATAATATACATATTATACATATTATAATATACCCATATACATAATATACCTATATTATGGGCTCCATTTGGGGTCTAGCTGTGCCCCGAAGCTTTCGGTTGATGTCAGTCAGAAAAACGCTGCAAATTATTACACAATGGTTTATTATTTTTTATTTTTCTATATAGATCACTCGTCTGCAAAGCCACCAACCATCGACCTACATCGAACCAACATCGATCGCATTTCGGTCAGCAATAATTTGAACGGAGATTAGGCCTCTTTTGCGATTCACACCCGTGTTTCTGATTTATCGTACGTCCAAACTTTAAAATCTCGTAGTGAGCGAACGGTTTGTCCTACAGAGCTCCGGGTGGTCTCAAAAATTCTATAGAATCCTAAATTGAAGGAAAAATAATATCTTTATATTAAAATTTCAAAATTTCAAAATTGATTTTGGAACCCTTAGAAGTGACCTACATCAACCAAAATCTTCGGAGCACAACTAGACCCCAAATGGAGCCTACATACCAAAAGTTCATCAAAATCGGTCAATGCTAAGTGGCAAAAGTGCCGCGTACGGCGGACGGCGGACGGACGGCCAAATTTTTATTCGATTTTTGGATTCTACGTACCTTGAAACGTAAACCATCAAATTTTGAGGGGGTGTTAAAAAATTTTTTTTCTTGGCCGATTCCAAAGGTTCATTATTGAAAATAATAAACCAAAATAAAGGCTATAATTTTCAAAACGCCCTAGCTCAAAAACGTAAAGTAGGTATGTAATGGTATTGTTTTTTTATCAATTTAAAATAGTATTGAAATTTTAGAACAGAATGAGACCACTCAGAGCTCTGTAGGACCGACTGTTCGCTCCTCTCTACGAGGTTGGACTTATGATAAATAATCAGAAACACGAGTGTGAATTGCGAAAGAGGTATAATCTTCGTTCAGATTTTAGCTGACCAGCATGCGGTCGTATCTTCGGGTTGTACTCAATTTTGCGTCCTTAGCAACCAGTTATCAAACTTCATAAACAAGGAAACCACAACTCTTATTTCTCCGAGTTGGGTGTGAAGCGTTTATTTATTCAAAATAATCATGATTGTGAAGCAAAACTATGGTTGGTAGGTAATGACAATGGTCAAGCTGTGTTCTTTGCAGGCGAGTGATCTATACAGAAAAATAATAAACCTGTGTTTAATAATTGGCAGCATTTTGTGTATGTTTTCATCAAACTTGGGTTTGTTGTACGTTCAATTTGATATGTAAAAAAACGACGCGTTCAAAAACATTTTTGTTGGTCCAAATTTGATCATTAAAAAAAATTTAACAGGTATCTATACCTTTAACATTACTAACGAAATTTAAATCAAATTTCACTTCGAAAATCGGTTTATTAGCGATTTAATTTACACACAATTTAAGTTACTTCCACTATAATTACAAGTTACAAGGGGAAAGGGATTATGAATCAACTCTGATTACACAGGATGTCCAACAGCAGTCTACAGGCAAGTACTAGATGTAGATGTCGCAGTGTGCAATTAGAGTCAATTAGCGAATTAAAAAACAACAGAACAAAAAACAGTTTAGTCGATACTGGATGTCATACGTACGGTCGGAACAACCTGTGGAAAGTTCTTAGATCCGGTACATTGTTTTGTATAGTTTGAAATAGTAACTGTCGAATGAATTTATTCTAAAATATAAATATCGTTATGACTAGGGCTCGGCATTTTGCATATTTGCATATTTTTTTTGCGATTATGCCCAAGCTGTAAGGAGCCCAAATATGCCATATTCAAGCCATTTTGTCGCTCCAAAATTTAAATTTATCGTGCATATATGTTGCATATATTCGCAGTTTTTTTGGTATAAGTGCATATAATGGGCATTTCTGGACAAAAGCAGTATTTTCCAGTTTTGTCAGCTATGTCGCACACATGTCGTCAATCCCATCGCGAATAACGAAATTAGAGTCTGAAGGGAAGGAGTTGACAGAAACTGTGAAACCTCGTGGAGGATTTTCAGAAGGAGGCGTTATCATGGCCCGCAAGGAAAACAGGTGAAACCGTTCGAGAAAAATTAGAGTGTGTACTCAAACGAAATCTGGCTGGAAAAACTGTCGTTGTGTTGGCGAAAGTGTTGGAAGGCGACTCACCCAACACCAGCCAATTGGTCATACACTCCTCAAGAAGTGGCGTCTTTCAAATATCTACCAATTGTCTCAGCAGATGTGGAGCGGTCATTCTCCTGTTTGAAACTATTATTGCACGATTGAGAAAATCTTTTAGAACTGAAAATTTGGAAAAGCACTTGGTAGTACAAGCTAACATATTTTCACAATTAAAATGTTTGTCTAAAAACTGAGTAAAACTATTGTAAAAATTGTATAAAATGATTTTGTATAAAAATGTACATACAAAAAATTGAATAAATACAAGTAACTATGTACTGAAAAGACTTTGTTTCCCACTTATTATTCAATTGTTCAACTATCTCGCGCATATTTTGAAGGCATATTTCGGATTTTTCGCGCATATGTACAAATGCATTTATTGGGCATCTACGTGCATATTTTGAGGTTTTATTTCGCATATATTGCCGAGCTCTAGTTATAACCACCACACGAAGTGTTTAATTACACTGTGACGAGGAGGAGGAGCTCTGCATACGATTTAGCTTGGCCTTTTTTGAATTTTTCACTGAAATAAAATTCAGACATTCTAAACGATTCTTGAAGTTTTTCAAAAATCATAATTAGATAATATTTCAATAACGACATAATATCATAACGATGTGCATGTGTCACTTCAGACGGTAACTTGAGTAATGTTTCGCAAAAATTTCAATTTTTGCCAAAATGTTCATATTCATAACAAACAAAAGACGAGTTCGCTAGCCAAAAAAGGTTTTATAACCTGAGGGGTCAAACGTAAAAAATAGTTAAAACTCTGTAAATTATTACACAAAGGTTTA